>BLSH010305606.1:515695-538046 GCA_018402905.1 Glandirana rugosa | reverse complement strand
GACAGCAAAGGTTCTAACTCTGTCTCAACTGTATCTAAAATTTTAAAAAGGGCTGGAATTCTACTTTAATTTTGGAATGGTTATATAATTAGTGATTATTTTCTAATCAGTATCAATGTGCTGTAGTTTGTATTCTCCTATATAACCTGTTTTTCTAAAAACCCTTTATTATGGTTGAATAAGCCTATTGCCTGTGATGTAGCTTTTAAAGAGTAACTCCCTTTTATTGAGAAAAAATAAATCTCCTCTGGGTGGTCTACAGTATGTACATTGCAAGGATTTTAACAAACTTTTTTTGCAGATTCCGTTTGTTGCTTTTTGTTGCTCTGAAGAAATAGCTATTGGTTTGGTTATGTCAATGTGCAAAATGAATCTGAATGGGAGTGACTTTCATTATCAATCAGCTGATGCACTTGCAATGTTCTAATGAGGAAAATTGCAGTGTGTGAATCCCATTAAATGTGATTAACCCTTTGGGAGTATCTCACCAAAAATTTGCCGGGTGCATTTTTGTGCAGTCTAGCAGCTGACTGGGGACACTTGAGCTTTGGTTAAACACTGAGCCAATCGTAAAAAAAACCTGCATCCTCAGAATCCTGAAGCTCACAGTTAATCCAGAGAAAGATAAAAAAAAGCGTGTAGAACATTGCCCGAATTACTGCAGTAGTAAAAAAAAACTTCCTTCCTAATCCCATAAGGCAACTAGGTGCTTTTTTTATCCACAATGTATTGTGTTTTTTTCTATATATTAATAGTCAGTTGGAAAAATGTCCAATCTATTTTGAAGGCATCTACCAAGCTGTCTAGAGTTAACTACAGTGGAAGACTATTCCACGTTTTTATAGCTCCATTACAGTAAAGGACAAAGAGTGCGCCTGTTATCTGCAATGATCCTAAAGTGAGCAACTTTGCATCAATTGTGCTATATGAACAATCCATGTACTTATACAATATGATCATATTTCAAGAGAGAATCAATTCAGTTCAATGATTTGTTTAGTTGCTCTTATCTGTACTCTCTCCAACTCCACAACATCTTTTTATATCAACTGGTGCATAAAACCATCTTGATTTAAAGAAAATTTGAGGTTCTGTAAATAGTTCCAGCTTTCTCCATGCCCAAAGGAACTAATTTGAAGACAGGTGCAGGTTTTGTACTCTACTATTATAATTAGTTTATACACTTCAAATCTGCATTTTTGTTTACACATTCCATTTACCAGGACATTTATTTTAGGCTCATGTATTTACTGTTTACAAGTTCCAAATTACCGTTAAACAATATATTAGGCTATTTTGGGTCCAAGCAAACCATTTCATTAATTACTGTGACGCCAGTTTCACACTTGTTTACAACAAGCATCTGTTTTGTATAAACTGTTAGCTGAGATCTATTTTAATGGCATGAATTGGCTTTGAAGTTCTCATTTTCAAGTCCAGCTTATAGCTAACTGACAAATTATTTTACAACCAAAGTAGGATATTTTGAATACAGAAATCTAAAGAGGTACTCTTTCTTGAGAAATGGATATTCACATATAGTTAACCAAATTGGAATGCAATATTATTTTGCTTAGAAAATGAAATTCAAGCTGAAAACATGCTTAAATCCGTAAATGTGTTATTCATGCAAAGGAGCGGAATGGAATTCACACAACTTGAACTAATTTGTGAATTTGCTGCAGTTTGCAGCAGAGATCATCACCCCCTCTGTGCCAGTCAAATGAGAGAAAGCAAATAGCAGGCACACATGGGTACAGTTTACTACATAAAATATCTGAATCATAAGCAATAAGCTTATTCAACCATGAAAAGAAAAATTGTGAGGATTGAGACCTGTGCAGACGCTTATAAAATACAGAGAACATTGATATAAAGAATATAGACCCTAATTTGTATCTATTTCAGCATTAACATGAAACTCCAGCTAAAACATATTTAGTTTAGATAAAATGTTGAAAGGTTGAAACTTCTGTCAAGTTTATACTGCTGCCTGTACTCCCCTCACTGCTTATTTGGATGACAGCTGTCACTTAACATGGAGTGAAGTAACATCTCCCCAATAGCTGTGGAGAGAGCAAAAAACTCATAGAGATCCCAAACTTTTTTTTCTCTAAACTAAAAATGTCTTTATTGCTGTAGGTGTTTCCATGCTTTCTGCCCCAGTGACAGAAGGTAAGCGGAAATCTCCCCAATGGGTACATAGAGAAAAAACTGACAAGGGTTTTAAGTTGCCCAATCCCCTCCCACTGAAACTAAAGCACATATTTCACTGGAGTTACGATAACATCTTATTTTGTATAAGGACTATTGATCACAAGATTGCAGAGGGACTGGAGAATTATATACTCACCAAACATCAATAAACACACATAAGGGTGTGATCAACTCTTTCTGTGTGATTTCATGTAAGATAGGACATCAGTCCTTTTTTTGGAGATCAGCAAAGGTTTTTGTAGCTACCAAAATTAAATGCATTGTACCACATTGGTAAACATAACAGGTCCTCTTTTAGCTCCCTCCCTTTCTGACTTATAATAGCTGGCTATTGTCAGTTGTTTCAACAGGCAAGGACATGGAATGTACTTTTTTCTAGTACTAGTTTGTATTTGTATTTGAAGGATACACAGACATAACAATTCAAGTACATTGTTAGCTTACAGCATTTAAGAAATAGCAGCCTGGTATAAAGGTCAGCTATTGAAATAAAGGTCGTATAAGCCACATTTCAAGTGTTTATTTTACTCTTTAACAGATGTACAGTCACTGTGTTGCCATCAGTGTCATCTTGTATAACTCTGGGATATAAGTTATATGAAATGAAAGCAAACAGTTTTGGATGTATTAGTTTTATCTTGCTTAGCTATACAAATCCTGTAACACTCCAGCTGTTGTGGAACTACAAGACCCATGAGTCTTTGTATATTAGGTAGTTCCACCGTCAGTAAGGCTTGGTGGTGGTTACATTTATTTGCTTCATTAAAAATTCCAATGAGGGTTTGAATCTAAAACAGTAATGTTCCCCAATAGGAAGACAAAAAAAAGGGGGAACAGCTATACAATTGGCATATAAAGTCTATATATGTGTATCATACAGTCCACCAAATATGGATCCACGTATGCTGCAAATGGGGTTTCAGGATGGATACATTCCATTTTACAAGGCTGGAGTACAATACCCAACGCTTGCGTTTTGGGTCCAAAAGAAGCCCTTCCTCAGGGGTATATTGCAATGAGAAGAAATGATAAAGCACAATAGTGTGTTTCTAATATGGAAAGAGTTGTGTTTCTATAGAGAAGGGAACAACAGATCAGCATACTATGACACAAAACACAATTTACATTCAATACAAAAGTTCCAAAACGGTACCTGTTTAAGCCATGGCTGTAAGTATGGACCTGATGGGTGTATATAGGGTCTGAGGGTGGGTACAAGGTTAGTATCAATTTAATAAATGTCTGGGAGAGCAGCAAGGGGTGGGGCTTCCACTACAGTGAAATGAGGTCATCTAAAAAAAAGCGAGTCCTGGGAACATCCAACCTATATATAGTGGACAGGGGAAGGGAAACGGGGGGGGAGGGGGGAAGGGGGAAGGAGAGGGGGAGGGGGGAGAGAGGGGGGAATGGTAGGACAAAGGAACATGGTTGTCACATTGAATCTCCATAGTTATTATAGAAGATAGATCGAGAGCATCCTCTACTCACCATAGGGTGCATCCAGGGTGCTACCCTTTAGGGTGTTGGGAAAAGGAGGGAAAAAGGGGGGGAAAGGGAGTCCAAAATCCAATATGGTCTCAGATTTTGTCCCTCAGTGAAGTAAGGCCGGGGGGATTGGCCACCGGTCTCTGCCCTCTCATATAATACACTTGATTGTGATTGCTTTAAGAATGCTAATATGTGATGGGCAATGGTGGCTGTATATTATCCACAGTTCACCTACATACATGGCTTAAACAGGTACCGTTTGGCAATTTTTGTATTGAACCAAAGTAAATTGGGTTTTGTGTCATAGTATACTGATCTGTTGTTCCCTTCTCTATAGAAACACAACTCTTTCTATATTCCTGTTGCATTATACCCCTGAGGAAGGGCTTCTTATGGACCCGAAACGCAAGCGTTGAGTATTGTACTCCAGCCTTGGACAACGGAATGTATCCATCCTGAAACCCCATTTGCAGCATATGTGGATCCATATCTGGTGGACTGTATGATACACATATATAAATTTTATATGCCAATTGTATACCTGTTCCCCTTTTTTTTTGTCTTCCTATTGGGGATCATTACTGTTTTAGATTTGAACCCTCATTGGAATTTTTAATGAAGCAAATAAATGTATATTTTTATAATATGGTGGTGTGTTTGCCTATTCAAAGTCCCGCATAGGGGGTGATTTGTCTCTTGATACATGAGTCTTTGTAGGACACTCAGAGCCAGAGGCATGATGTGATTTGTAGTTTCACTACAGCTGGAGCACCAAGGTTGCCTACCTCTGCTATAACATAACTCAAACTAATATACGCTATAGTAATACTATAAATTATACTTTAAAATATATTTGTGTTATATTTTATCTCTGATGGACCCAGTAATAAATCTGATATTTTAAGAAATCTACAGTGCTGAATATCTTTTGCTTTATGATATTTTCCCTTATTCTAGAATGCATAAATAACTATGATAAATATTCAGAAAATATTGTCATAATAGGATTATGCATGTCTTTTTTGTGTATATAAAATTTAAATAATTGAAGTGCAAACAAGAAAGATGATAATAATAGTGGCAGGCCTATAAAATGTTTTTCTTTCTGAAATAATTTTTATACCAGAGTGTTACAGAAGCATTTTTACTCATTAATGTTGCATGATCAAGTATTACTTCACCTTGTCCCTTTGTAGTGAGTAATATAATATATATATATATACACATATATTTATATATATATATATATATATATATATATATATAATCCACTGAAACACTCTTCCCAAAGCAACTTTATCGCTTTCTAAAAATATTGGTTGACTATTTACCTGTAAAAACCTTACACTTCTCACCATTCGACCCTTGGATCTTCGCTCTCTTGTAGAACTATTTGCTTCAGCCAAATTTTCATATCCAACACGTTTCCAGGAGTATCAGATGGCTGGTCCTTTGCTGTGTGCTGTGGTTTCATCTACTGGCTTCTACATCACTACAAAACACAGGGCAATGGATGAACCTCTAGTGTGTGGTGAAGAACCAGGATATGACACTGTCAGATACATCGGATGTCAAGATTTTGCTGAAGTCATTGCTTAACAGTCTCCTAGTATTTAAAGGCTAAGTTCACTCTGTTCACCTTTTTTTTCTAAATTCCTGTTCCCTACATTCCAATATAGCATTAATGTACTTATTTTGCAAAAATAAGACAGCTTTCCATTAATTCTACACAGGCCTACCTCACTCTCTTCATAGCTGTTTAAACACACTCCTCGATTACTTCTGCCTTAATTCCTGGTCAGACTTTAGGTCATGACACAGGGAGGAGTTGACTAGCTGAGAGAAGATAATGCAGGGTGTATGCTAATCAGAGATCAGCTAGTCAACTCCTTCCTGTGTCATGACCTAAAGTCTGACCAGGAAGTAAGACAGAAGTAATTGAGCAGTGTGTTTAAGCAGCTATGAAGAGAGTGAGGTAAACTTGTGTAGAATTAATGGAAAGCTGTTTTATTTTTGCAAAAGGAGTACATTAATGTTATATTGGTACATGGGGGCTGGAATTTAGAAAGAAAAATAAGGTGAACAAAGTTGAACTTAGCCTCCAAATGGAATGTATAGTATTGTTGTACATTCTTTAGCAGGTAGCAAGTGCAAGGCCAGTACTTAAAGTTTTTAAAAAAGCTTATTCGCTACTGTGGGGTATATAGTCTATATTGTGCCTAAGTGCAAATCTGGGTCATCTTACTGGAAATTTCAGGGTGATCTACAAACAATCATGGAAGCACCCCGCGCGAAATGTTTACTTGCATAACAATGCACTTATACAAATAATTGAACATTTATTTGAAACATTCATTTTCTATTATATAATGTTTAATTATTTTGCTCATTTCTCATTTCAAAACAATATAAAAAATACCTTTCTAATTCTAACTTTAGTTCCCACTTAACAACTAAGTTTTTTTTATCTAATTCTCAGCTGCAAAACTAAAAACAGTAATGCTTCCTACAAATCACCCATCCAGAATTTCATCACTTCAAACAGAAATAATGTGAACGAAATTGCACCAGTCATAAATTAAGGAATAGTATGGGGTTGATTTACTAAAAGCAAATATACTGTGCACTGCAATTGCACTTGCTCCAGAGCTTAGTAAACGAGGTTAAACTTCACTTTGCAAAGAATACCCAATCATATTCCAGGAAAACAAAAATAGCATTTTTGTTTGTACTTCATTGGATGATCAAAACCAGCAAAGCTTCCCCTCATTTCAGAGCTTCTCCTCAGATCTACATTTGCAGTGTATAGTAAATTTGCCTTTAGTAAATCAACCTCTGTGTTAAGATTATTTTTATTCATGAATAGCAAACATTAAAATATGTATCATTTTCACTGCTATTCCATTCTTACTAAGTAAACCACTGTATTGATATGCTTATTTTTCAAGTTACTAATCTAATTCAGATGCGTCCAAGAATTTCAGAAACTCGTGTTTTACGGCACAAGGGCTAGGAAACAGATAGCAGTAAAAATATCCAATAACCAAATAGTGTAGCCTTACCCACTATAAGGTAAATATATATATATACGTGCTAAAATAACATTAAATCTATACATCAGCAACTATAAAATGCATACATTCTGTGAAGAAACACTAATATTGTAATATATGTCAATAAGGTGCAATATGCAAGTGTGAAAGTTCTGAAAATCACTGCAATAGTGGATGTCACATTAGCAATTGAATGTTGATAATACACTAGTAAAGTCCCAATCCAAGTGCAGACCATGACTCTTCCTGCAAGACTCCCACTATAAAATGTAAAATCTTCACCCTGTGGTATTCCAGACTGTTCACCTTAAAAAAAAAGACCCTCGCCCTTATAATGAGGTTAGAGGCACTTGTATCCACATATGGGATTAGAATGACGCTCCGGTGTCCTCCACACACTTCTTCCAGATATCATGCAGCTCTTAAGCAAGTGTTTCAATGCATATGGTACATATAAAGACAATAAGAACAAGATTATGGTATGTTAAAACCAGAAAATAAAACATATACTACAATCTAACCACACAGATATGGATGAACAGCTCACTAAGCTTGTCAGAGACTTGATCTCAACGTTTTGACCAGAAATCTGTAGAAATATGTCCGTATTAGGCATTAGTAATGATCTATGTATTAAATTATACATACTTTAATATGATGCAATATTGCATGTGTGTGTATACAGTACAGGCAGTCCCCAAGTTACAAACATCTGACTTACAAACGACTCCTACTTACAAATGTAGGAAGACAACAGGAAGTTAGAGGAAATCTAAACCTAGGAAGGCAAATTCACTCCTGTAAGAGTTATTATGGGAAAAAGATGTCTCCACTGATGCTTTATCACCAATCCTTGTTTCCACAACAACCCAAAATTTTCAAAATCCAATTATCATTGGGAAAGGAAGTGAGGTGACATCTTCTGAACAGAAACATAGACAGCAAGACAAACATTACAGGGGTGTTAACCCTTCCCTATGCTATCCAAAAAGCTTAAAAATAGTTTTTGGTGGGCCGAAGCTACACTTAAAAAATGTACTTGTTCCGACTTACAAACAAATTCAACTTAAGAACAAACCTACAGACCCGGGGACCGCCTGTGTATGTATATATATATATATATATATATATATATATATATATATATATATATATACAGTGGGTACGGAAAGTATTCAGACCCCCGTAACTCTTTTTTATATTGCAGCCATTTGCTAAAATCATTTAAGTTCATTTATTTTCCTCATTAATGTACACACAGCACCCCATGTTGACAGAAAAACACAGAATTGTTGACATGTTTGCAGATTTATTAAAAAAGAAAAACTGAAATATCACATGGTCCTAAGTATTCAGACCCTTTGCTGTGACACTCATATATTTAACTCAGGTGCTGTCCATTTCTTCTGATCATGCTTGAGATGGTTCTACACCTTCATTTGAGTCCAGCTGTGTTTGATTATACTTATTGGACTTGATTAGGAAAGCCACACACCTGTCTATATAAGACCTTACAGCTCACAGTGCATGTCAGAGCAAATGAGAATCATGAGGTCAAAGGAACTGCCTGAAGAGCTCAGAGACAGAATTGTGGCAAGGCACAGATCTGGCCAAGGTTACAAAAAAATTTCTGCTGCACTTAAGGTTCCTAAGAGCACATTGGCCTCCATAATCCTTAAATGGAAGACGTTTGGGACGACCAGAACCCTTCCTAGAGCTGGCCATCCGGCCAAACTGAGCTAACGGGGGAGAAGAGCCTTGGTGAGAGAGGTAAAGAAAAACCCAAAAATCACTGTGGCTGAGCTCCAGAGATGCGGTTGGGAGATGGGAGAAAGTTGTAGAAGGTCAACCATCACTGCAGCCCTCCACCAGTTGGGGCTTTATGGCAGAGTGGCCCGGCGGAAGCCTCTCCTCAGTGCAAGACACATGAAAGCCTGCATGGAGTTTGCTAAAAAACACCTGAAGGACTCCAAGATGGTGAGAAATAAGATTCTCTGGTCTGATGAGACCAAGAGAGAACTTTTTGGCCTTAATTGTAAGCGGTATGTGTGGAGAAAACCAGGCACTGCTCATCACCTGTCCAATACAGTCCCAACAGTGAAGCATGGTGGTGGCAGCATTATGCTGTGGGGGTGTTTTTCAGCTGCAGGGACAGGACGACTGGTTGCAATCGAGGAAAAGATGAATGCGGCCAAGTACAGGGATATCCTGGATGAAAACCTTCTCCAGAGTGCTCAGGACCTCAGACTGGGCCAAAGGTTTACCTTCCAACAAGACAATGACCCTAAGCACACAGCTAAAATAATGAAGGGGTGGCTTCATAACAACTCCGTGACTGTTCTTGAATAGCCCAGCCAGAGCCCTGACTTAAACCCAATTGAGCATCTCTGGAGAGACCTAAAAATGGCTGTCCACCAACGTTTACCATCCAGCCTGACAGGACTGGAGAGGATCTGCAAGGAGGAATGGCAGAGGATGCCCAAATCCAGGTGTGAAAAACTTGTTGCGTCTTTTCCAAAAAGACTCATGGCTGTATTAGATCAAAAGGGTGCTTCTACTAAATACTGAGCAAAGGGTCTGAATACTTAGGAGCATGTGATATTTCAGTTTCTCTTTTTTAATAAATCTGCAAAAATGTCAACAATTCTGTGTTTTTCTGTCAATATGGGGTGCTGTGTGTACATTAATGAGGGAAAAAATTAACTTAAATGATTTTAGCAAATAGCTGCAATATAACAAAGAGTGAAAAATTTAAGGGGGTCTGAATACTTTCCGTACCCATTGTATATATATATATATATATATATATAGAGAGAGAGAGAGAGAGAGAGAGAGAGAGAGAGAGAGAGAGAGAGAGAGAGATTACCTTAATGTAAAAAATATAAAATGCAAAAGGAAAAGAAACAACATTTGTAAACCTATTTTGTTATTACTCACATATACTTAACCACTTCCTTACTGAGCACTTAAACCCCCCTCCTGCGCGGACCAATTTTCAGTTTTCAGCGCTGTCGCTCTTTAACTGACAATTGCACGGCCGTGCGTTGTTGTACCCAAACAAAATTGACGTCCTTTTATTCCCACAAATAAAGCGGGGGCTGACAGGTACATAACAGATCTAACTGATTCCGATCACAGGGATCAGTAGATCTGTCATGCCCCCCCTCACAGAGTGGGGGAACTGCCGTGTTTACATCAGCGGTTCCCCGTTATGGCTCTCTGTGAAGAGATTGCGGGACTCTGGCGGACATCGAGTCCGACCGACTCCGCGGGCATGTGCGCGCGCCACCGGCAGCTGCGGGAGCAAGCCCTGGGGTGCGGAAAGGGGAGGACATCTTTTGACGGCCTCATGGCAATTCAGATTCACGCTGTAGCTGTCAATCGGCTATAGCGCGGATCTGAAGTGATTAAATCTAACAATAAAACAGTACTATATTGCAGTTTACCAGTTTTTAGACGTGTTGTCTGATTTTCTTTTTTTTTCAGGCTAAGAACATTTTCTTCAAGTACAGAAAATACAAATCTCAAAGCATGATTAATTGGATAACGTGATGCTTTGTGGGACTTTTAGTTATAGCACTTAGGAATGTACACACCATATTATTAAATGTTCAAAAATATATACAATGTATTGATACAAACAAATAGAAACTACATATATCATCATATTAAAAATGCTTTGTACATAAAAATAAACATTTCAAATGTTTTATCCAGGCCACCAATCATGATATTGGCATTAAAACAAAAACCAAAAAGTGCAGCGCTAATTAAATATAGTCAAATGAATGTATCAGCAAATTCATTGAAACCAGTCCAAATAGTTCACACTAGTATGTATATAGTCCTAATGGTCAGGATCCAGGGTTTGATAATAAGACACGCTTCCTCAGCTTATAGCAAATCCAATATTGGGAATAAATAAATACCCTTACCAGATATACTCTGGGGAAACGCCTTAAATCATGGATACGTTCCAAGGAAGAGAACTTTCCACCAGCTTCGGAGCTCCAGTCAAGCAAACCCGATCCACAGGAAACCTCCACCTCCAAGGGAATAACCATATATCCAAGGTGTCCAGAGAAAGTACAAACACTCAGAATGGTAGGTAGCGGTGCATGCATAAAGGATAAAAGAAGCTTCATATGGAATTCCAACGTCTAAGAACAAGCGCAATGAGCCGGAGTAGACCCTCCTCATCAGACGCGTTTCGTCCGGTTATTCCCTTGGTAAGGGTATTTATTTATTCCCGATATTGGATTTGCTATAAGCTGAGGAAGCGTGTCTTATTATCAAACCCTGGATCCTGACCATTAGGACTATATACATACTAGTGTGAACTATTTGGACTGGTTTCAATGAATTTGCTGATACATTCATTTGACTATATTTAATTAGCGCTGCACTTTTTGGTTTTTGTTTTATTTAGACAATATAAGGTTATTGTTGTGCCAGCTGCTTTTATTTTATTCATTAGATTAAGCGCAGTATTATCCTTTATCTATATGATATTGGCATTGCTTTTGACATTATTTCACCCAATAACAAACAGTAATGTGTTTGGCACACATATACAGTCAGGTCCATAAATATTGGGACATCAACACAATTCTAATCTTTTTGGCTCTATACACCACCACAATGGATTTGAAATGAAACTAACAAGATGTGCTTTAACTGCAGACTTTCAGCTTTAATTTGAGGGTATTTACATCCAAATCAGGTGAACAGTGTAGTAATTACAACCGTTTGTATATGTGCCTCCCACTTTTTAAGGGACCAAAAGTAATGGGACCGACTAACAATCATAAATCAAACTTTTACTTTTTAGTACTTGGTTGCAAATCCTTTGCAGTCAATTATAGCCTGAAGTTTGGAATGCATAGACATCGCCAGATGCTGGGTTTCATCTCTGGTGATGCTCTGCCAGGCCTCTACTGCAACTGTCTTCAGTTCTTGCTTGTTCTTGCTTGTTCTTGGGGCATTTTCCCTTTAGGTCCCCTTCTGATGATGTCTTGATGATGAAACGCGTTAGGCGGGGCCAGAGAGTACGTTTGTTACGTCACGTAACTTCCGGACGGATTGGTTTAACGAGGTGGAACGCAAGTTAGACAGAGGGGAAGAGACCTGCTCTTTTCTCAAACAGCAGCCATGCTGCTGACTTGCTGTTTCCACTGCTGTCACCATTGTGTTAGCCATAAACCGTACTCGGGGAAACGTGGATGGATTTGTGATCTTAATGTTTTTTAAAGAGTTTGATGGAATAAACCTTTTTTAAAAAAACGGAGTCACACTATTTTGGACCTTTATCCTTTTTGCATATATGGAAACGTATGGTGAGGAGTCGTTTTATGGATGAGCGTCACCTTACGGAGCATACACAGGCCGATCCCGGATTGTAGTTTTGCAGCTGGGTCTGCTACACAGGCATTACCCCTGCAGGGGTGTGTGGGGACACACAGGGGGAGCACGTGGGGAACTCACAATTTTTGGAGAAACACCGATGGAATGTCACTAAAGTCACCTGAATATAGACTGTGGAATACACATAATTTCTAGAGACTATATCTATTTTAAAGTTTTTATTTTATTTTAAAAACTGTTCTGAAAAGCTACAAATCAGTAAGTGTTTTACTTATACATACATATATGTTTTTAGGTGGAGAATATCTTATGTTTATATTTATTGCACTATTTGCCACTTTACATTGATCACTAAACCGGTTTTTTATTAAGATAGCGCCACCTATGGTTATACTTATATTGCACAGGTTGTCACTTTAGAAAGAATTTTAAAACACTAAACCAGCTTGCATTAAGACAGCGCCATCTCCTCTTGCATGTGTTAACTTTGTTGTTATCGCTTTCACTCTCTCATACTGATCACTGAAAATTCAACATGGCACCTCAATGCAAAGAACTCTCTGAGGATCTGAAAAAAATAATTTTTGCTCTACATAAAGATGGCTTAGGCTATAAGAAGATTGGCAAGACCATGAAACTGAGCTGCAGCACGGTGGCCAAGACCATACAGAGGCTTAACAGGAAAGGTTACACTCAGAACAGGCCTCACCATGGTCAATCAAAGAAGTTGAGTGCACATGCTCAGTGTCATATCCAGAGGTTGTCTTTGGGAAATAGATGTGCGAGTGCTGCCAGCATTTCTGCAGAGGTTGAAGGGGTAGGGGGGTCAGCCTGTCAGTGTTCAGACCATACGCTGCACACTACATCAAATTAGTCTGCATGGCTGTCATCCCAGAAGGAGCCCGCAAACAGTTTGCTGAGGACAAGCAGACTAAGGACATGGAATATTGGAACCATGTCCTGTGATCTGATGAGACCAAGATAAACGTATTTTGTTCAGATGGTGTCAAGCGTGTGCAGTGGCAACCAGGTGAGAAGTACAAAGACAAGTGTGTCTAGCCTACAGTCAAGCATGGTGGTGGGAGTGTCATGATTTGAGTGCTGTCGGCACTGGGGAGCTACAGTTCATTGAGGGAACCATGAATGCCAAGATGTACTGTGACATACTGAAGCAGAGCACAATCCCCAACCCTTCGGAGACTGAGCCACAGGGCAGTATTCCAACATGATAACAACCCCAAACACACCTCCAAGACGACCACTGTCTTGCTAAAGAAACTGAGAGTACAGGCGATTGACTGGCCAAGCATGTCTCCAGACCTAAAACCCTATTGAGCATCTGTGGGGCATACTCTAATGGAAGGTGGAGGAGCACAAGGTCTCTAGCATCCACCAGCTCCATGATGTTGTCATGGAGGAGTGGGAGAGGACTCCAGTGGCAACATGTGAAGCTCTGGTGAACTCCCTGCCTGAGAGGGTTAAGGCAGTGCTGGAAAATAAAGGTGGCCACACAAAATGTTGACACTTTGAGCCCAATTTGTACATTAGGAGTGTACTCACTTTTGTTGCCAGCAGTTTAGTCAATGGCTGTGTTGAGTTATTTTTGGGGGACGGCAAATGTACACTGTTATACAAGCTGTACATTCACTACTTTACATTGTAGCAAAGTGTCATTTCTTCAGTGTTGTCACATGAAAAGGTAGAATAAAATATTTACAAAAATATGAGGGGTGTACTAACTTTTGTGAGATACTGTATGTATATATATATACAGTATATCATACATCAGAATTTCCACAAAGGGATTTCAGCTTCATAGAGAAGTAAAAACTTTTCTAAGCGCTCACCCCAATTGTGAGAGCTCCAAACAAGGGATGGAGAAAGGAAAATAAACTCAACGGAATAAATAATTGAAGAATAAATGCATAAATAGCTCCAGGATGTGTATTGTTTATATACGGCAGACACCTAAGAGCTACTAGCCTGTGTGGTAGGGGATGTGTATATGTATATAGATACTGCAAACAATATTGACAATATATATAACAGCAAATGTCTGAAGACCCTAATAATCACGGGTGGTTGAATGCTAAATAGAGACATCTGACATCTTGCTAACCTGAAAGTCCCATGCTGCCAGGAAACCAGAGGGGGAAGCTCTGGATACATGCAAAGATAAAACAAGGAGAAACCAGCACAAGTGATCTAAGTGTAGTGAAAACAATAGGTGTTTATTGAAAATTGAATAAGAAAGCAGATGAGCTCACAAAAGGGCAGTTGCAGAGGCTGTGGGTATAATGAGATAGTGTGCCATTGTACCTCCTGGAGTGATTGTGTCATCCAGCTGACCCAATGGTGAACTGCCCTGCCAATTGCTGATTGAGCTGCGCTGCTCTCCTGCTGTAAGCCACTGACAGAAGCCAGTTCTGGCACTGACACTGTCCACCCTCTGGGATGTCATCTTCTGATGGTGTGTGCCCATAACATAATGCATTTATGGGGGATTCCCCTTTCTTCAGTCTAAATTAAAACCTACCCATGTTCTGATTTAATCTAACAGTGGTGATCATACACTTGTTAATCGATTGAAGAGTGATCCTACTAGCCTGATATGAGTGGGTAAGATCATTGCTCACAAGGAGCAACCTCATATCATGTTAGCAAGATCAATTATCAATCAATTTAACACGTGTGTAGTCACCACTGTTATTTTAAATCTGACCACTATGAAGGGGTTTCAGTTAGGCTGAGGAAAGGGGAGTCTCCCCATAAATGCATTCTGTTACGGGCACACACCAACAGGAGATGACATCTCAGAGGACGGGCTTCACAAGAGTCAGTGCCTGAACTGGCTCCGGTACAGTGGTACACTGGGATTCATTTACTAAAATTGGAGAGTGAAAAATCTGGCGCAACTCTTTATAGAAACCATTCAGCTTTCTGTTTTTTTTTTTGTCTAAGCCTAACCGAACAAGCTGAAGTTGAAAGCTGATTGGCTACCATGCACAGCTGCACCAGATTTTGCACTTTCCAGTTTTAGTAAGTCAACCCCAAAGTCCTTTTGTGAGTGCATCTGCTTTTGATTCATTTTTCCATAAACCCCTATTGTTTTTACTACACTTAGATCCGTTGATCTGGTTTCTTTTTGTTTCAGCTCCATAATTTATCATAAAGCATTTAAAACAGAAACAGGAAAAGGGAAAAAAATAATACCAAGCCTCCTGGCTCCTTCTCTTCGCAGTACTGCTGTTCAGACTTGGTCCTACAGATGGACTAACAGCACAACTGTGCTCATGTACAATGGTTGCAGCTTACTCAGCTGACCTGCATTTCTGTTATCCTGTATTTAACCCAGCTTACATTCTGACAATGTTGTGCCCATATTTCCCATTGCTGACCTTGACCTGTATCCTGACTTCACCTCCTGCCTTCTGTCTTGGTCCTTTGATATCTTAACTTTGACCTGGACTCTGGTTTTGCTTTTGCTTGCCAAATTGATACTGCTGCTGCCCAGTTATTGCTGACTTCTGCTTCTCTTGACTATGATTCCACTTCATGTTCCTGTGTGTTTCTGTGTCCAATCTGTGAACCTGCATTCTGCACGGATGCAGCCTGAATCTTTTCATCATCTCAGCAGTATCCAGATGGTCTCCAGATCACCTGTTGCATCCAGATGTGGACACTTCTCATCCTGTTATGCTTTGTCACCAACTCTAGGTTGTTTTGGTCAGATGGTGAAAGGGAAGCCATCCCATCAACTTAACCATCTACAACTTTTGGTACAGTACTTCTGGAAATAGATTGTTAGCTTGTCTAAGTGTATAATCAAGGTATTTCAACCAATGAGACCCCTATTGAACCAAAATACTACAGATTATAATACACCGAGACATACATATATGCTAGAGAATAGATATATGACTGAGCACGCTGCAGTTTTATTTTTTCCAATCATTGAAATGATTGGGGTTTTATTTTATTTTGGGACTGCCTGACTAGATGTACATTGAATTGATCACACAATAATTTTGATAAAGAAGATTAAGAAAAGGTTGCACAATCAGATTGAAGGATGTACAGTATGGCCGTCTTTAGGTTTACAACCCACAATGCACGACAAGGTCCTACATGGCAGAATATAAATTAAAAATATTGTCTAGGTAGATCCTCATACAATGTAGTTGCTAGTAAATCTAAAGGAGATTCTTAAAAAAGTGCAATTTTAGCAAGCTGCTCCTGACAAACAGAAGAATGTATTTATATTAATATCTGAACAGCATTATATATTTTTCTCAACATTTTAAGGAAAAATGGAAATAAATTATATTCCACATATTTCCTGAATAATAATCAAAATATAATAATTAACAAACAAGCAGTTGAAAAGATTTTTAGTAATTAGTAGTTGAATCTTCTCTGTGAATTGGCCAGGCTCAACTATGAAGGGGTTAAATGGAATAGCTTTGTTTGTTTCTTTTGCTGTAGAAACTTCCTTTTCCTATGACCTTTCAAGTAGTGGAGCAGAGACAGTGAACAATTTTCATTCTCTAAACTGAATAATGCAGTTATGTCAGAGTTTATAGTAGCTATTTTTGCTTGAGCTGATTCAACTTAATTTATAAACACTGGACTGGAAGTCTTGGTTGATAAGTGTCACCTTTGCAGTAGGATTTATACATTGTAACTTTATGATGTTGCTGTATTTCTTTGTCAGGTTTACAAATGTTAACATTAATTAAGGCCTTTCATAGTGTAAAGAGGAAATACTTTGCTGTATGACCATAAAATTCTAATTTATGTTACTGATGTCTTGCAGGCTTCTATAATTTGTTGCACAGATCGCTGATTTATAAATTTGATGTTCTAGATCTAGTCCATAAATCTGAGAAACTGAAGAATTGGAGCAACAAAGTTCTTACTGTGTTCTAACCTTAGCAACATAAAATACATTTTATGCTCTCTTTCCTTCTGCAAAACAACAGCTGGAATACATTTGACCATATACGACTACATCGTTTTGCAAAAGTATGCAATAGCTTTTCAAGGCTGTTCACATAAATTAAATTTAACCACTTCATTACCAGGCACTTACCCCCCTTGCCGCCCAGACCAGTTTTAAGCTTTTAGCACTGTTGCATTTGTCGCACTGTCTGATAGAAGCTGGTTACCGAGATCAGTAATGCGTTGGGTCAGACTGACACACCGCACCACCGATTGCCGCGATGCACGCCTCCAAGGGCACGTGATCGTGGGTTATCCTGAGGGTGTCAATGGACGTCCAGTCAGGGTAACGGAACCACCAGGTGGGAAGTGACTAGATATGGATGAATAATTTAAAAAACTGTTCAGCTGTTGTTTTTGTGAACACCATTATTAGCCCTCCCAGGGCTAACATTTCATTAGTATTGTAGAATAAGTGCACTGGTAAAAACTGGTATCAGTTGACATATTTTGCACAGCAGGATGAATTGCACCATGGTGGCTGTAACTGCAGAGATCAGTGAGGGTTTGTTTTAAAGCTTAACCACTTCAGCTATGGAAGGTTTACCTCACTTCCTGACCAGGCCATTTTTGCGATACCGCACTGCGTTGCTTTAACTGACAATTGCACGGTCATGTAATGCTATACCCAAATAAAACTGATGTCCTTTTTCCCCACAAATAGAGCTTTGTTTTGGTGGTATTTAATCACCTCTGTGGTTTTTGTTTTTTTGATTATAGCACAAAAATAATTTTGAAAAAAAAAAACAATATTTTTTACTTTCTGCTATAAAACACATCCAATAAAAAAAAATGTAAAAAAATCAAATTTCTTCATCAATTTAGGCCAATATGTATTTTGCTACATGTTTTTGGGAAAAAATATATTGTTTGGTTTGCGCAAAAGTTATAGCGTCTACGAACTATGGAATAGATTTATGGACTTTATCATTTTTTAATAGTAATGGCGGCGATCAGCGATTTTTAGCAGGAGTGCGACATAGTGGCAGACAAATCTGAAACTAAGTGACCCTTTTTGGGGACCAGTGACACCAATATAGTGATCAGTGCTAAAAAAAAAGTCACTGCACTAATGACACTGCCAGGGAAGGGGTTAACATCAGGGGCGAGTAAAGGGTTAACTGTGTTCCCTGGGTGTGCTTTCCTACTGTGTGGGGGATGATTTAACTGAAGAAAGACAGAGATCCCTGTTCCTACTTAGTAGAAACACAAGATCTCTGTCTTTCTTACTAGCAGAATGGTGATCTGCTTTGTTTATATAGGCAGACTGCCATTCTGCCTCTCTCGGAATGATCGCCGGGTTTCACTCCAGAGCCGAAGACAACAATCACGTACAGGTATGTGACTTTGCTCTTAAGGGCAACCCTGCCACAGTATATGTACGTGGTGTGGTCCTTAATTGGTTAATTACTGCTTGTTAATAATATGTAAATATTTAAATGTCCATAGACCGGCCACAGATGCACTTTAAGGAGACTCCACAAGAGGATACAGGACAGATGTGCAGTATTAATTCAGAAGTTAATTTTTTCAGTGAATATAAAGAGAGGCTGAAAATGAAGCTTAAAAGCTGACCTCAGGTTGTCACAGCTATAGAGGGGCTTGATAGAGGTCTCTATACACATCAGCATTAAAATCTTCAATACCCAAAACAGATATACCCAATCTTGGCTTAGTTCTTTAACTTGCCTTAACAGTTTAGTATACTATTAAGATTCTATGCGTTTCCATTATTTAAAATTGTATCTTCCATCATTTAAAGTCTGTCATGAAATACACATGGAGGTTCCTATTGTTGACCTGACGCTGACCCCTGGAGTACATACACATTCCATGGAGTCATTTCCCACCTGACAGTTCGTATTTACTTCCGACTTCATTTAGAGCAGCCAGAGCTGACCATGCGGGATATGTAGCATCTTCTCTCTCAGGAAAGTAGTGACATCAATAGTCTATTTTTCTCCCACTGACTACCAGCACAAAAAGGTATTACACTAACGACCACCAAAGAAAAACAGGAATTACATCATTGACAACCAACATAAGAGGACACTATACCATGCATTGACCACCAAAGTACTACTTGACTACATTGACCACTAATGTAAAGGGGCATGTCTCTACTAACCTCTAATATAAGGGATCATTTAAACCTAGCCATTAATTTAGGGGACACTTCATCACTGAACACCAAAGTTAGGGTGATCTACAACAGTTGTCATCAACCTTTTGGACCTCATGGACCACTATGCTCACAATTTTGAAACTTACGGACAACTAACATGAATTTTACAAGCCTTATGCACACAATGTTCTGGCTCTCTGCCCCCATTCCCCTGAATCACACTGGTACATTATATATACAATGCTCTGGCTCTCTGCCCCCCCCACCCTCTGCATCACACTGTTACCTTACAAAAACTCATCATTGGATCTCACCTCCTTATCCAGCCATGTGTTCAAGCTCTATGCTCCCTCCCACAGTCTGTGACCAGCAGGGGAGGGCTGGCAGCCTTAGACCTGGGGGGCAAGTCCAGTCAAGTGGCCCATTGAACCACCGAATCAGCTCACCATCCATGCCCACCTGGTTTTATAATAGATATTGATGTTATGAAGCAAGACAAATATGATACAATGTGGTAACATAATTTAATGTTAATAGCAACAAAGGAGGATTAACAAAAATAATGCATCAATACAGCCTGATCAGTGCCCATCAATGCAGCCTCATCAGTGCCCGTCAATACAGCCTGATCAGTGCCCATCAATGCAGCCTCATCAGTGCCCTGCGGCCTCATCAGTGCAACCTCATCAGTGTCCATCAATGCAGCCTCACCAGTGCCCATCAATGCAGCCTCAGTGTCCATCAGCTTAGCCTCACCAGTGCTTATCAATGCAGCCTCACCAGTGTCCATCAATTCAGCCTCACCAGTACACATCAGCTAAGCCTCATCAGTGCCCATCAATGCAGCTTTGCCAGTGCCCATCAGCGCAGCCTGATCAGTGTCCATCAATGCAGCCTGATCAGTGCCCATCAATGCAGCCTCACCAGTGCCCATCCAATGCAGCCTGCAATGCAGAGAGAGGAGAGCCACTGGATTACAAAGAGCGGGGACCTCCTGCTTACCTGGCGCGGATGCTATGCTGTCATATGAAGTGCCGCCTCCTGGACCGGCTCCTGTAATAGACATCATCCATGGTAGGGCCGGCCCTGAGCGCCCCCCCTCTGCTTGCAGTTAGTTGGCGGCCGCACCCCTGGCCCCTGCTTCCTCCACAAAAAGAAAATATTGTCAGCGGGCAATGGCCCCAGGCCATTGTGAATGTAAGTTGGGGTGGCCTGGGGGCAATTGCCACCCTGCTCCCTGGCCCAGCCCTCCCCTGGTGACCACTGCTGCCATTAGAAGTCCCCTCCTTCTTCACCTCCTGCTTTCTGCATTACTCCTGGTGCCTCCCTGTGAGTTCACAGGAGCTGGAACTACAGAGGAGGCATTGGGTACCAGTGCTAACTGACAGTATTGACTGCCAGCAGGCATTGAGAACAACACTGGAAACAACATTTGGTGGTATACATCTGCCACAATGTTGATTTGCAACAGAACCTCTAGGGACCACCAACATTTTTTCGTGGACCATCAGCTTCTCAACACTAACCACTGGTTTAAGGGGGCACTACACCACTGTCCACATATGTGAGGAAACACTTCACCATAGACCATGAATGTAGAGGAGCGCTACACCTCTGACCTCCAACATAAGAGAGCACTTCATCATTAACCACTAAATTAAGGAGAACAAACACCACTGTCCATCAACATTAGGGGGTACTATATCATTGATCACAAATGGTAGGGTCACTGTACTAACTTACAATTTAACGTGGTTCTACTCCACTCACCCCTTATGTAAGTGCCATTTCTCCCCTGGCCTGCAGTTTAAGGGGTGCTTCACTAGGCTCCTTGTGCAGTTTATACTTCTATGAAACAAAAAATAGAAACATTCCAAGCTCAACTTACCAGCCAGACCGCAACAAACTAAATTGTCCTGTCTAACAGTTCAAATTAAAAACCAGTTTAGGATGCACACATTTGCAAATACATGCTTATGCTGCAGAGGCCGCAGCAAGGCACCCTAGTATTATCTGCAGTCCTAACTCCATAGTAGGATCACATATATAATAATGGATAGATTGAGAGCAGGTTTGCCCACACCTCCTTGAAGGCACAGGAGCACATTGGACACCCATCAAATAGCACAATAGCAGCAAAGGTGTCCAGTGCACCCCCTCATCAAATAACCAACCGTACAAACGGCAATGGAGTATACAAGAAACAGTGTAGGAGTGTAGTACAAACAAAGGGAAACTGCCCCCACCTATAACTGGCCTTAACAGCAAGGAGCACATGGACAGATGACACATGTCAAACAAAAACAAAGAAAAATAATTTTTTATCTTTGTTTTTCTTTGACATGCATCACTGTTCCATGTGCTCCTTGCTGTTAAGGCCAGTTATAGGTTGGGGCAGTTTCCACTTGTTTGTACTACACTCCTGCACTGTATCTTGTATACTCCCAATCACTGCATCCTGTGTGTTTTGTGCTGTATAACATTTAGTACCAAAGTATTCATTGTTCAGTGTGCAACAGTTCCAAGTTGCTAAGTAGTCTTCAACAATTTATTGAAGTCTTCCTTTAGGGTAAGCATAGACAAAGGGGTTTATTTACTAAAGCTGGAGAGTGCAAAAACTGGTGCAGCTTTGCATGCTAGCCAATCGGCTTCTAACCTCAGCTTGTTCAATCAAGCTTTGACAATAAAACATTGAAGCTGATCTGTTCTGCAAACATCTGGAAACTGTGTGTGTCACTTTAAAGGAAACCGGGACTAACTGAACTACTATTCTGCAAACATCTGGAAAGTCTGTGTGTCACTTTAAATGAAACCGGGACTAACTGAACCACTGTTCTGCAAACATCTGGAAAGTCTGTGTGTCACTTTAAATGAAACCGGGACTAACTGAACTACTCTTCTGCAAACATCTGGAAAGTCTGTGTGTCACTTTAAATGAAACCGGGACTAACTGAACTGCTCTTCTGCAAACATCTGGAAAGTCTGTGTGTCACTTTAAATGAAACCGGGACTAACAGAACTACTCTTCTGCAAACATCTGGAAAGTCTGTGTAACACTTTAACAAAAACTGGGGCGAACCCATATCTGAAAGGTCTACAAACG
>BLSH010305606.1:462207-483864 GCA_018402905.1 Glandirana rugosa | reverse complement strand
TTAAAACCAGGGTGAGTATACCTAGGTAGGGACGAAGCGCGACATACACCGAGTGAAATACACTAACTGAGGATGGAATAACCACCCATATATATATATGTGTATATTAAAATCTAACCATAAATACCAAACTTATACGTATACCCTAAAGTAATACGGTGAATTTAGTCGGGGTACCAAACCAGGATACCGAAACGTATATAGGGATAGAAGAAACTATGCCAAATCTAAATACATGTAATAATAAAAAGATGGTCATAGTTTGGTATAGCTTGTAGGCGACAGTGGGAAACTTACTGTTAACGTGCCAGGGATAAGCTCCCTGTCTCTAAAAACCGGTGGAGCACTTGTGAAAAAAACGTTGGCCATTAGGGAGACCTGGACCATAATCCCTTCTATTCTCTGGATTCCAGTTCCCTGTATGTTCACGAGGTGGCCAAAAATCTCTGTCCCTCGAATAGGGACCGTGCAATTGTCATTCAAAGGGTGACAGCGGATGTTCGATATGGTTTGATACTGGTAGAAAAATAATAATGTACATAAATCTAAACCGTATCAAAGAAGATAGGGATATATGCAAAGCCATAGGACCAAACCATGGGGCTGATTTAAGTGGCATAATGAAATCCCATATGCATATTCAAACCATAAATACCAATCTAAAATTATATGTGTATATATATATACCCACCAATAAGGTAGGAGTCAATCACATAAAGTGAGCCACATACAGCGCGAAGCAGGGATGGATCCATATGAGTGGGACCAAAATTAATGAAAGGCTAATCTGCAAAAATTACAAAAAACTTATATATATATATGTATATGAATAAGACTAATATATGAACAGAGGTGGACACAACACAACATGGGTCTAAAGAAAAAATAGTAGTACTGCGCAGCCTACTGCAGTGTGCTATAATGTGAACCTTGCCCCTAGTGATTCTGGGGTGTATTACCACACAATTTATTCTTGTTGTCAGTATTCTACTTCAATCATATGTGATAGGGATAAAATCCAAATAACATCTACAGTGAGCCTTACTGGCTTAAACTGGTGATATTAAACAAGTATAAAATGCAAATAGTAATAAGTGGCATAGTGATAAAGTAATAAAGTATATCATAAAATATATAAAATCTAAAGACTTTAGTATTATAATATAAATGCTGTCAAGTGCAAAAATATCAAGTACCAAGTACAAATGTCCTTTTTTCAAATCAAGTGGTAAAGTGATAGATAAGTGACTTGTGCTCCAAAAGTTCATAAAAACGATTTGTGCTCCAAAACTGGTGTGGGAAGCCTCTTTGTGCAGGGGGGTAGTTGATAACCCCAAAAAGGTTTCTTTCTTAAGGTGCTTCAACTGGGTTAGTGCTCACAGAACTCTCACCTGAGCAGGTTAGGACCTGTAAGGTTTCTTTGCGGGTTCCGCTCTTCCAATTGGGGTGCGTTTTTTCCTCCAATCGCAATCCTTCCGTATAAGCAAGCAATACGACCCACTGGTCGTTCGACTCCTTCTATGCGCTCCTTGCTCCAAACATTATGCATGCGGGAAGAGACAAGCGAATCCCATAGTGTAGTGTTTAAAAATGGTTTATTTATCAATAAAAAACGTTTTCCAAGATCAAATGTAAAAATTTCTTTAAAATCACACAGCGGCGTCAGGGCGCCTCTCACTGTGTATCCAGCACTTAGGTAACAGCCAGTGTGTAACCGTAGTAGCGCGAGGATACAACCATACATTGTTACAACATGGGTCTAGCCACCCAGTGGGGAAAGCATAACTGAATCACACATACCTGATCCAGTGACATATATATCTTGTAAACTATTAATAATGGTTGAGGGGCATTCACTAGCGGTCGTCTTCCATAATTTTTTCTCAAACAGGCATCGCTTGTGAAAATGGCCTCAAATGTTGGCATATCCTACCAACCATACCAATGGAGGAGGAAAGCCATCCATCATCTGAGAAAAACATGTATATATACAAACATCAGCACTGTGTGGGCAAACTAGCCCACATCTCTGCTAAAGTAATCACAAAAACAGACTAGACGATGACCAGGGGAATTATAACTACTCACATGTGTCCGCTTCAAGGTAAAACAACGCTGTATGGGTAATGTGTGACAGGCACCCTTTATAAACACGTCCTGGCGCCAATCCAGATGACGGCAGACCGCCGTGACAGGCGCGGACCGTCAACGTCACTGGATCCGATCGTGGAGTGTGCATGCGCTGCCGGCACTCACACACTTCCACCTGGAGACCAATTCTGAGAGTACAGGGTGATCTCACAGTCCTCCTCACCACAAAGGCACAGCAACCGGGGGCTCCCCCTGGTGGTGGGAGGTCCCAGGCGCCGCAACAAAGAAGGAAATCGCACACCCGCCCGAGGGACAATGGCGTAGCGTACCGGGGGCCCAAAACTAGGGGAGAAAGATGTAATTTCTTTCAAATAATTTTTATTGAAGATTTCACATTATACAGGGTATGATGTCAACATATCGTGTTTTAGTTACAAGATAAGAATCAACCAATAATAAAATCAACAAAAAAGAAAAAGGGTAAACAGGTCATACATCTTGACTATGGTTCCTTCTTGTATTTCATCAGCTAGAGATCAAACAGCAGTATGGGGCGTCCCGTAACCCCTTACACAACCGGAGAGCCAACTCTGTCCAGCCCCCCCAATCTCTCACAAATGGTCGGGGAGGTGGAGGAGCCAGTCCCTCCAGGGGTTCCTGAGGTCATCCACATTAATGAATTCAGTATTGCGACCCTCGTTTGGGTCCAAGTGTCCCATCTTAATTTATGGAGTGCCTCCAAATTCTGCCGAAGTGCTAAATATTTTTCATACACACAGTCGTTATCTACTCTTTGCAGGACTTCATCAATTTTAGGGGCCTCACTATGCTTCCATTTCTTTGTGATAGACATCCTAGCTGCAGTAAGGATATGAGCTATGATTGTCCTAAGCGTTTTAGGAAATTGAGTCAGTTGGTGGCCAAAAAGAGCTAAGTAGGGGTCTGGCAGGACCGCCGTGTTAGCTATATTGGATATAGTTGCAAAGACTGCGGTCCAAAAGTTCTTGATTATTGGGCAAGACCAGAGTATGTGGTGTAAGTCACCATTTCGTCCACGGAGCCGCCAACATAGAGGGGAGTTGTTCGGAAAGATTTGGTGGATCCTGTGCAGGGTCATATATTGCCCGTATATGGTTTTAATAATATTCTCCCAATGAGAGGAGCAGTGGGTGGATTTGAGTGATATATACATTGATTTATGCCATGTTTGGAGTGGAAACTCTTTCTGGAGCATTTTCTCCCAGTTAACAATCTGGGGGGGGGGGGGGGTTTACTGTCCTGACCGTTGATGAGCTGATAAACCCATGAGATGCCCTTTTTCAGATTTGGGTCCTTGTGGAGGAAGGCCCATATTTCTTCATTAACTTCGATGTTGGTGGAGCATGAGTGTTTGTGGAAGTGACTGATCTGAATAGTTTGAAAAGCGTTGGAAGCTGTTTGGCTCCCCTGTCTTAAGGTGAATGTGGGAATTAGGTGTTCATAAGCTTCTAATGGTATAGGTATCTTTTTAAGCGGATCTCTATTGAGGGGTCCATGGAAAGTATGGTTCCATATCTCCATGGACGCCGCTATTGTGTTGCACATGGGAGTGTATATCTTCTGTCGAGTTGCGCAAGCTATTAATAGGGGCTGAAAGTCCCTGTTGTGGAGCATTGATTTTTCAATAGTGACCCATCTGTTATTAGGGAAAGCTGTAAGCCAATGTCTCATTTGTTCTAGTATGGCAGCTCTATAGTAGAGCTGAATGTCGGGCATGCCTATACCTCCCTGTTGTTTACTTCTATGAAGTATTGAGCGAGCGATGCGGGCTTTGCCTTTATTCCATATGTACGAGTTCATGTACTTATTAATAGTAGTGAAGAAGCTAGTTGGGATTTTAATAGGGATGGTGCAGAAGAGATATAATAGCTTGGGCAGAGAGAGCATCTTGAATGCCACCACTCTGCCCAACCATGAGAGTTCATTCTTTTTGTATGAAAGTAGGTCTTTCCTGACTGTTTCAAGGAGGGGTAGGAAATTAACGTCATATAGCTTAGTTGTAGGAGATGTAAGTTTGATCCCCAGGTAGTCAACCTGATTTTTGTCCCATATAAATGGGAATTCTTTTTTAAGGGCTTTCCTAGTTGTTGGGCTTATGTTAATAGGGAGGATGGAGGATTTTGATATGTTAATTTTGTAATAGGCTACTTTTCCAAATTTCTCAATTTCTTCCTGGACTGCTCTAAGGGAAGTTGCGACTTCTTTAAGGGTTAAAAGGACGTCGTCCACGAACAGTCCAATTTTGTGTGTGTAGTCCGCAACTTTCACTCCTATGATTAACCCTGATAGATTCTGCGAACGGTTCCATAATGAGGGTGAAAATAATCAGGGATACGGGCACCCCTGTCTGGTCCCGTTTGTAATTTAAAAAATGTCTGATAATGCATTTGATGAGTATACCTGGGCCGAAGGGTTAGAGTACAAAGCAGTTATTGCCTTAAAGATAGGTCCTTGAATCCCGAACTTATTAAGGGTGGCTTTAAGGAATCCCCAGTGGACCCGGTCGAAGGCCTTCTCGGCATCTAAGGCCAAGAAGGCGGCCGGCTCTTTTTTATTCTCTAGTAGTGTGAGGAGGTCAATCATCCTCCGTGTTCCATCAGAGGCCTGTCTGCCCTTAACAAATCCTACTTGGTCTTTGTTAATAAGTAAGGGTGTAATGTCCGCGAGTCTGTTGGCAATAATTTTAGAAAATATTTTAAGGTCTGTATTTAGAAGGGAGATTGGATGGAAGTTTTGAGGGGAAGTTGGTTCTTTGCCTGGTTTTGGTAGGGTGACTATAGTAGCCTTGAGCATTTCTTTAGGGAGGTTGCCTGTGGTGAGTATCTCATTAAACAGTTTCTGTAAATGGGGGGTCAGAGTTGATTGGAACTGTTGATAATATTCGGATGAAAGACCATCCCCTCCTGGAAATTTGTTTTAGGGAGTTCTCGTATCGTTTGGGTGATTTCTTCTGCAGATATGGGTTGATTAATGTTGCTAAGTGTTTTTTCATCTATGGAGGGGAGATTTAGGTTTCTTAAGTATAGCTGAATAGCATCATCTATAGGTTGGGGGGTCTCTTTATCTTCTTGAAGATTGTATAGTGCTTGATAGAAGTTTCGGAAGGTGTTGGCTATGTCTTTTGGATGTGTCAATTTATGATTGGTTTTTGGGTCTTTAAGATATGCTATTGCGCATTTCATTTGTTTAGCTTTAACCTGGGCGGCTAGAAGTTTACCTGCCTTATTACCTTGTGAGTAAAAGGTGGCCTTAAAATTTCGAGATTGTTTATCATGCTTCGATGCCATTAGAAGTCTCAGTTCGTGTCTAGCTGTGTTTAGTTCAGAAAGAGTATTGGGGTCAAGGGTTTTTTCATGTTGGTGTTCTAGTGTTTGGATTTTTGTTACTGTATTGTCTAAGGCTTGCGTTCTTTGTTTTTTTACTCTGGAGTTTAGTTGGATTAGAAGGCCTCTGGAAAAGGCTTTGTGTGTACACCAAACATTAGGTACGCTAGACTCCAATGTGCAGTTCAAAGAAAAGAATTCCTCTAGTTGTTTAGAGATTCTCTCTGTGAACTGAGGATTATTGAACAGGTGGACATTATTCCTCCATAGACGAATCGGAAGGGCTCTCTGATCATCGGACAGCATTAATTTTATTGGGGCATGATCCGATCATGTTATTGGTACTTTGGTTACTTTGTAGAGTGTGGGCAAATCGGTCAGGAAGAGGTAGATCCTCATATATGTCCCGTGGGGGGCAGAGACATAGGTGTAGTCACGTTCTTCTGCATGCATGCACCTCCATGGGTCATACACGAGGTTCTTTTTTAGGAAAGGTGCTAGTGATTGCCTAGGGGCAGGTCGGGAGCTGGAGTTCTCCCGGCAGGATTGACTCCGGGACCCCCCCTAAATTTCACATTATTTCTCCTTGAGCGGTCCTCTAGGTCAGCTAATTTCATCTGAAGGAGTTTGATGGTGTCTGTAGATTCTTTGTGGGCATCCACTAAGTCATTGTGGGCTTCTGCATAGTCGGACATTTTGTCCTCCACATGGCTGATCCTGTCTCCTAGGTCCTCTACTTCTGCTTTTTTTTTTTAACATATTTTATTGGGGTTTTCAGTCAATACAAAAATATCCTCGTAAGGATCAAATTGTGAAATATAAAGTACATTACATGGGTTTTGGCTTTAAACATAGACAGAGTTGAACATTTTTAGAAAGTTCTAAGGCACAACCGATGATGAGAGACAAGGATCGCTTGTCACGACTAAGTTAACACTTAATATAACACATAGATTGTCTTGAATTGTTTTGTTTTGTTTTGTTTTGTTTTATTGCACTGTGTCCAATACTAGCAGTGTGAGGTGGAGGATTACTATTGAAAGAAGGGTTTTCGAAGGGGGGCCTATCCCCAAAGTAGGAATATCACAAAGTACAAGCTATAAAGAGGGAAATATTTTAGCCTCTTGTGGAAAGTCAAGGGGGGGGGGAAGTACCAGGGCATTTGTTGTCTCATGGATTACTGAGGACTGTCCCGAATTTTGAGCCTACCTAATGAGTTGGTCAGGTCTGCCTTTAGGTACCATTCCGTAAGTTTAAATGAGTCCATGAAATTATTTATCTCTATTGTAGTGAAGAAATATTCTATGAATTTTTTCCATCTCGAGAAGAAACTTTTGGTCCTTAGGTATTTCATGTTAATGGTGTCCTGTTTTTCGAGATACAGAAGGGAAAGGAGTGCTTGTTTTACTTGGCTCAGAGCAGGTGGTGTTGGATGAATCCACGATGGCATGATGGTCCTTCTCGCCGCCAGGAGGCATAAGTGTATACAATTGGGAATAGTATTTGTAGCGGGTGTCGATTGTGGCGTTGAGGGGTTTCCGCTGAATAGACAGAGGAGGGGGTCTTTTGGTATAGTAGATCCGCTGACTTTCTCGATGTATATCAAGATTTTGTCCCAATAGTGAGAAATGCAGGGGCACTGCCAAAGTCTGTGAAAGAGTGTTGGCCTGAGGGTGGAGCACCAAGGACAGATACCTTGGCGTGGGATATCCTTGGTGAAAATCATGGGGAGGTATGCCCTGTGAGCCAGTTTAAACTGTGTTTCTCTCCAGGTTTCTGCTTTAATCAGGGAGCAAATTTTTTTGTAGCCCAAGAGGATCTGCTCCGGTGCTTGATCAGAGTTCAGAACTGCGCTCCAGGGGTGGAATTGGTGTGCAGATTGTTTAGATATTTGGAGTAGGGTCAGCTGGCCATAGATGTTGGAAATAGAATATTTGCCACTCTGGAGTAGAGAGTCTAGGAAGGATGGGTCGCAGGAGGAGTGGTGAGATCCTTTGCATGACTGCAGGTAAGACTTGATTTGTAAGTAATGGAAATTATGCGTTGATGGTAGGGAGTATTCTTCTCTGAGGTCTGAAAATGTCTTGATTGAGTTGAGGTCATGGTTGAATAGTTGTGCCACTTTTGTCAGACCTTTTGCGGCCCAGATTTTGAATGCTGGAGATTGCGTTGACGGGGGGAACATGGGGTTCCCAAGGATCGGGAGAAAAGGCGAGATTGAGGAGGGAAGTCGAAGAAGTTTCCTTGTTTCTCTCCATGCTAGTATGGTGTTCTTTAGAACCAGATTGTTCCTTATTTGTGTCGGTAGAGAAGACAATTTGGCATGTAGGATGGCCGGTAGGTTGTAAGGGGAGGCTATTTCCTCCTCTAAGGCAGTATTTGAGTAATTAGATTTGCCTGCTATCCAGTCAAGTCCATTTCTCATTAGGCATGCCAGATTATATGCTCTCAGATTGGGCAGGCCCATCCCTCCCTCACTCCTCGGGAGGTATAGTTTTCGCAAGGCGATTCTGGGTCTTTTTCCATTCCAGATGAATGAAGAAAAGGCTGTTTGTAGTTTATGTATATCTTTATGTTTGAGGAGAAGAGGTAGCGTTTGGAGGGGGTATAACAATTTAGCGAATGGAACCATTTTGATCAAATGGCATCTCCCGAAGAGCGAGAGAGGGAGGGACCACCAAGCCTGCATATCTCTTATAATTTTTGTTATCAGTTGCGGGTAATTCAAGGAGTAGAGGGAGGACGGTTCCCTGCCTATGAGGATGACCAAGTACTTAATATGTCCCTTTGCCATCAAAAAGGGGGAAGAGGACCTCCAAGACTCCATTCTACGCTGATTGAGAGGGAGCACCTCACTCTTATCAAAATTAATTTTCATGCCTGCGCAAGCCTTGAACGTTTGGAGAGTGTGTGTTAAGAAGGCAAAATCCTTTGGTGGGTCTGCGGAAAACAAGACGATATCGTCGGCAAATAGTGCCGCGCGAAAGATCTTGTCTCCTATGGGAATCCCGCTGATCCCATCGGGAGAGTTGAGTATGCGTGAGAGGGGTTCAATCGCTAAATTAAAGAGTAGTGGTGAGAGGGGGCATCCCTGGCGAGTCCCTTTTGCCAAGGGAAACTCCAGGGATGTGAAGCTTGGGGTGACCAATCTGGCTGTTGGTTTGGCGTACATTTCCTGTATGAAAGTAAGAAAGGGGCCTGTGAGTCCAAAGGAGTGTAGTACTTTGAATAGCCAATCAAAACTAATATTATCAAAAGCCTTTTCGGCATCTAGTGCTATTATAGCTGCGCCCTGTCGGGATGCTTCTTAGCCTGCTCGAGAATAAGAAGCACTTTTCGAATGTTTAGGGCGGCAGATCTTCCCTGAACGAAACCCAATTGTGCCGAGTGAATAATGGAGGGGAGTATTGTGGCTAGACGCGATGCTACGATTTTCGATAGGATTTTGGCATCCACGTTAACTAAGGAGATCGGCCTATACGAGCCTGGTGAAAGGGGATCTTTATTGTTTTTAAGGAGGAGTTTAATGTATGCTTGGTGCCCCGTGGGGAGGTACGGTCCCCCAGTCCATATTGATGTGTAGACGTGGTGTAACGTCTCCGGAATAAACTCAGAAGTAATTTTATAGAATTCTGGGGTAAGTCCATCTGGACCTGGGGATTTGCAGTTTGCCATTGACTTGATGGTGTTTAAAATTTCAGGAAGGGTGATGGGGGCATTTAGGCTCTCGAATTGGGTCGTAGTGATTTTGGGGACATTCACGGTTGTTAATATATTCGTTGCAATGTTAGTGTCGATATGATCTTTTGCGTATAGGTCTCTATAAAAGGTAGTAAGAATTTTTCTATGAGCGAAGGGTCAGATACAGTGTTACCCAAGGAGTCCCTCAGGGAGGAGATGTGGGTTGGGGTGAATCCTCCCGAGACCAATCGTGCCAGTAGTTTTCCGGCTTTGTTGCCATGTTTGTGAAAAAGCAACTTGGTATGAAACTGGTGGATATCTTCTTGGTTGGCCGACCATTGGTCAAACGCCTGTTTAGCGTGTTGCCAGGCACGAATGTTTTCAGGAGTGCGTGATTGGGTTAGTTGCCTATGTGCTTCTTTAAGGGTGTTACTGGCCTTCTGCATATTGGTCAGGGTTCGTTTTCTAAATTTGTTTGCGAAGGAGATAATATGTCCCCTAAGGAAGGCTTTACCGGCCTCCCAGTAGAGGTTGGGTGAGTGATAGCTCTCAGTGTTGTTTGCTTGGTATTCAGACCAGGCTTGCTGAAGGGAGTTTTTCAGTTCTTCATTTTGGGATAAGTATGAGGGGAACCTCCAAGGTGCTCCTGGTGCTTTGTAGGTGAGATTGGATAGATTGATTGTCACAGGGGCATGGTCAGAGATTGCCATGTCTTCTATTGTTGCAGAGGTTATTTTGGGGAGAAGAGCAGGGGAGGCGAAAAAATAGTCAATGCGGTAAAATGATTTGTGGGGATGAGAGTAAAAGGTGTATTCCCTGTCCGTCGGATGAAGCATTCGCCAGACATCGGTCAAGTTGAGTGCATCAACCGCCTCTGCCAGCATCGTCGTTTGGGTATGTGATTTTATGGGGCGAGGAAGGTGTTGTGTTGAGCGATCGTCCAGTGGGTGCATGGTAGAATTGAAGTCACCTCCCAAGAATGTGAAGAGGTTCTGTGATCTGTAGGGCCCAAGTAGTCAAATTTTGATAAAAGGTTTGTGATGGGGAGTTATCCGCATAAACATTTGATATGGTGAGGTCCCTTCCAGCTATAGTCAAGCTGAGAGAGACTCTGCGGCCTACAGTGTCTATGACCGTATTGCGTATTGAGTAGGGGAGTTTCTTGCTAAGAAGGATAGCCACTCCGGCCTTTTTCTTTTGTGCCGGGGAGCCTACCACTTCACCTACCCACATCTTACAGAGTCTTGCAAGGTCCTCTCCCCCTAGGTGCGTTTCCTGTAGCAAAGCAATATCTGCCCTTAGCCTTTTCAGGTGTCTAAGGATTTGCATGCGCTTTTGTGGCGAGCGCAGCCCCTTGACATTCCATGAAACTATATTTAGGTTACTCCCAAGCTTGGGTGGATCCATGCTGTCTTATAAAGGGGAATAAAATCGTGGGAAGGCCCAGAGCGGGGCAGCTGTAATTTGTTTCCCCCCAAGCTGGGGAGTGGACACAGTGCAAAGCATAAATTTCCCATAAACATATAGTGCATCTTAAAACTTTGATAACATCGGAAGAGTGTACCCTTGAAAACGGGTCTTAAGGTCTTCTCTTTTTTCCGCATAGGGGGGTGTGTAAACAATCTTTCGGTTTCCGCCCCTGTTCAGTGCGTAAAGTGGTTACTGTTGAGGGCTAAATCCCAGTGGATTGGGGGTCAATATAGGGGGGGAGGGGGGAGGATTAGGAAAGGTTAGCAATTAAAATTATAAGGTGGGAAAGAATGACTTATGCTAAGAGGAATAGGATGGGGATGTAGGAAGGGGGTTAGTTGACCATCTATCAAGAGGTCCAACCCAGAAATTGGAGGGACCCAGGAGGGGGGTTTGCTGGACTTTTTGGGCTTGTCGGAAGAAAGAGAAGAGGCCGGGTAGAGTCGACCCCCCTCCCGAGTCAGGAGGACGCGGGAGGAGGGTCCTTAAGCCCAGCAGAAGCCCCTTGGGGGCATTAGACATAGTACAATAACAAGAAGAATAGACAACATGAAATAACTTTTGAACAGACTACCATAGCTTCATAGCCTACCACAAACTGTACTTCAACTGGAGGGTTTACAAAATTTGAGGGCCTCCTATTGGTGGCCATGGAATAGCACTTACAGTTTGCTGATCATTCCACCATGGACTGGGTATTAAGAAGAGTGGTCAATTGGGCAAAATGGGTTGTTTAGTAGGGTGTAGGTGTCAGAGGTATTGTATTGCTGTCCTGTATTGTAGGCTTGGAAGTTTTCCAGTTTATGATTGCGTCGGTGGCGGATCCAACGGACCAAAGCGGACTCTCTTATAAGGAGGTTTGGATGGGCTTCCAGATTTGTTGGTCAAGAGGGACGACCTCCTGGGTGAGCTCTGGGTAGTGGCCTCCGCTTGTGGAGTCTGGTCCATGTCTGGCTGCAACGAGTTGTTGATGTAGGCCTCGGCTTCCAGCGGGGTGTTGAATGAAAGTTTTTCACCTTGTGGTGTCTGGAAGTGTAATGTAGCTGGATAGGCCAAGCTGAACCTGATGTTTAGTTCGTGGAGAGTAGTACATATAGTGGAGAAGGCCTTTCTTCTTTGCATTACCTCTATGGAGTAGTCTGCAAAAATTAAAAGATTGTGTCCTTCAAATGTCAGCGAGCGGGATTTTCTGAAGGTTTGTAGAATGGCCTGCTTGTCTGCATAATTCAGGTATTTTACGATAACCGCTCTAGGCTTGGAGCGTGTGTCTGAGGGTTGACCCAGCCTGTGCGCTCTTTCCACCGTGCAAGGAGCGCGGAGCCTTAGTAGTTCAGGTATGGCCACTGCGCATATTTTGGTGAGTGTATGCGGAGAGTATGTTTCTGGAAGTCCTATAATACGGAGGTTGTTCCTCCTGGCCCTATTCTCCAAGTCAATCACTTTGTCTTGAAGCTCTTTTTGAGCTGTGGTGAGTTTTGCGACCGATGCGATTAATGCAGTTGTATCGTCCTCAACATTGGATAGTCTATCCTCTGTGTGCTCCAATCTGGCTGCCTGCGCTTGCATCTCTCTATGCAGATGTTCTAGCCCCTTTTGCACCGCGGATTCGACCGCTTCTGAGATGATAGGTCTCATCAGAACCACTACTGCCTGTGCAATGTCTGACGGGGATGAGGGCTCTGTCATTAGGGCGCCTGGCTGCTGCAGGGGTGACAGGGTAGCTTGGTTCTCATTGTGCTGAGGCTGGGCGGGTGCAGGGGCTGCCAGTTTGGCCGCATAGGTTGTTACCTGTGGCTGAGTCTGATGCTGTGGCTGTGTAGCGGCGGCCATATTGGCTGCAGCATGCAGCTTCTCTCCCCCTGGAGATGTCTGAGCTGTGAGCGTTCGGTGACCGGAACGCTCCACAAAACGGTCCATATAGGTCCCTGGAGCTGGGGGAAGGTTAGGCTGGGGTGATCCACCGGGAATCGCCGCTTTTGAAAGCCGAGAATCGGACAGGGGAGCGGAGCTGGTGTCTCCTACCTCCTCTCCATACGGCGCCGGAACCGGAAGTTGACTTCTGCTTTTAATTTGGACACTATGGATACCATGTCAGTGTGTAGGGTGTTGTGGAGCACCACTAGCATGCTCTTAAGGGTGGTATCTAGAATGGGCTGCCCTGTTGTAGGGAATTGTGAGATGGGGTCTGGGTCCTCCGCTGTGGCATCCATCTCCCCCTCCTTCTCTGACAAGGCCTGCAGCATAGGGTCGAGCCTGGGCCTGGATTTCTGTGGGCTATGTGAAGGGGAAGTGTTGGCATAGTTCTTACTTGTTCTGGGCTGGTTCGAGCTTCCCGCAGCACCTGCGTTCTCTCGTTCTGGGTGCGGTGTGCAGTTCTCCCTGTTCCTCGTGTCTCCGCCATTTTGGCTTCGTCCTGTCCGCGCTGCGGTGAAGATCTCCGCTAGCTTGCGGGGCATATCCTGGGGCTTCCGCTTGCTCATCTTGCTCCTCTGGGGTGCCCGTCATTGTTACCGACACTTTAGTGTGGATTAGGGTGATCCTCCTTGCTTTGTGCCGCTTGTAGAGGTCGAGCCGAACGGAGCTGGCTTACTCTGCGGCCATTCACCTCGCGTGCCGGCCAAGCCCCGAAAGATGTAATTTCATACTCAGACCTATGAGGACACCAAAAAGGTCAACAGGGCAAGGTAACACCACAATGACAGTACATACAGACCACTATATTAAAAAAATAAAGAAATACTAGCTATATTGACTACATTGCTATACAAAGACCAGTGTTAATCCAATATAGGATGTTTTTGGGAAATCAAATTCCCACCCACAACTGACATTGCTTGTGAAAATGGCCTCAAATGTAGACATATTCTACCGACCATACCAATGGAGAAGGAAAGCCATCCATCATCTAAGAAAAACATGTATATATACAAACATCAGCACTATGTGGGCAAGCTAGCCCACATCTCTGCTAAAGTGTGATGGCCAGTTTTCTGGCTCTTGGCGTCTTGGCCCTGGGCATGGACCTTGGGTGAGTTATCCTCATGGGTGACACATATGAAGGGCTTTTAGGGCAAGACTGTGTATGACTACTGTGTATTGAATATATATTTTGTATACGGTCTCCACCCCAGGTATAGTTGCTCACCTTTGGAGTGGATGAACGTAGTGTTTTTATATGTTATACTATCAAATATTTGCTTATGTATATCTTTTTCTTGTAGAAACATTCTACTGAAATTGTCCTTTCTGAAGAAGCGGACCACCGCAAAACATGTAAAAGCCTATGTTGGATTTGTGTCATAGTCAGTACCCCTTTCCTTGGGGGGCTACAAATATGAATCTCCAGCAATCAATTTCAGCTTAGCTAATTTTATACATATATGTTTCTTGTGTAACCAATTGTTTCCGACCTTAGAGGCAGTATATATTTTTAAGAAGATTTAGTAAAAATCGATATATTTTTATGAATCTTGGTATCTGTCTATTATGTACCATGAAATTCCTCAGTTGCCTCCAATACTGGTCCCTCTCCTATACATAGCCTGAAAGAGCCAGGAGGAGCTTCCAGAACTTTTAGCACCATCTCATGGCATTTCACCATACTCAGCAGTCTTTGAGCAAGTCACTGGAAGCAGTCCACTTACAGGAGCAAAGGCAGACTCGCAGCATTTCAGTAAGCAGTCCAAAGCAATCCCAGTGGATCAATGAGATACTGAAGACCTTCTTATGCAGAAGAGAAAGCAGTGAGTAATGAACTTTCTGGTCCAAAAATCTTTACTAAAGCTTCAGTAATTTCTGCTACTAGTGTCTCTCTCTGTTTGATGGAACTAACCTCAACTACTTCACTTCTCTCACTGACATTAATCCCTTCCTTGCATGACATCATAAACAGTTATGTTTAAGGGCAATAGGAGATATCTATGATTACATGTCAGCCTGCTGCCATTTCATAAGTTATTTTTCACTGCATGGACTACTGACTATTGCTAGCACCGAACCTTGCTGAATGGCACTTTCTGTCCATTGTCACTATTCATATATTCAACATATCCCGCAGTGACACCTCACCCCTCTTCCTGTGGATTTGCCTCTTAATGCTCTGCATGGCTACCTGCTATGAATCTAACAACATTGACCTTATTGCGCATATTACTGGAAGGTGTTACTTTACTTATTTTTATCACATTGAGGTTTCAATCTCTGCTATCAATAACGTTTTGTATATTCTCTTGCTTAACCACTTAAGGACCGGAAGGATTTCCAGCTTTAGGACCGGAGCCCTTTTTGCGATTCGGCACTGCGTCGCTTTAACTGACAATTGCGCGGTCGTGCGGCGTTGTACCCAAACGAAATTTGCATCCTTTTTTTCCCACAAATAGAGCTTTCTTTTGGTGGTATTTGATCCCCTCTGCGTCATTTCTGATCGCCGCTATAAACAAAAGAAGAGCGACAATTTTGCAAAAAAACCCAAATTTCTTACTTTTTGCTAAAATACAAATCCAAAAAAAAATATAAAAAAACATTTTTTTTCACCGTTTTTGGCCGATTTATATTCTTCCTCATATTTGCGATAAAAAAAAACGCAATCGGCGTTTATTGATTGGTTTGCGCAAAAGTGGTCGCGTTTACGGATGATGAGAATTCATTTTTGGGGTTTTTTTTTTTTTTTTTTTTTTTACTAATAATGGCGGCGATCTGCGATTTTTAGCGGTACTGCGATATTTCAGCGGACATGTCGCACCATTTTGACACTTTTTTGGGACCATTGGCATTTATACAGCGATCAGTGCTATAAAAATGCACTGATTACTGTGTAAATACCATTGGCAGTGAAGGGGTTAACCTGCAGGGGGCGCTCTAAGGGTTAACTATGTTCCCTGGGCGTGTTCTAACTGTGGGGGGACTGTACTAACAGGGGAAGGGAAGTGGTCACAGCCTTCATGTACGGGAAGGCTGTGATCACTCCCTTCCCCCTCTCACAGAGCGGAGGTCCGTGTTTACATACACGGACCTCCGCTCATTCGCTCTGGGGGGGCCATCGCGGGTGGCCGGCGGCAATTGAAGCTGCCGCACCCGCTCCCCGGCCCTCCCCGGACACAGTGAGCGCGCGGGCGCGCCTCCGGCGGCGCGCGCTCACTAGGCTCGATCACGCGGCCGCCGTCGTATGACGGCGATCCGCGTTACAGAGCCATCTTGCCGCCGTCAATTGCTGATTGACGGTCGGCAAGTGGTTAAACCTACTTTTTTAGTCTGTTCTCCACAGCTGATGCATTTTTTTGATTATATAGATGAATTGGTTTCTGCTTCCTGGCCTCCACTGCTGGAGGAAATGCCTCTGGAAGGGCTGCATCCTCCACAGCACCCACTATCGGAGCCATATACACCATGGTGCCAATCATTTTTAGACACTGAGAGGCTTACAGGTGGGAGGAAGACAGGGCCAAGTGTACCTTGCTCTGGATCACTGGGATCTTTTCTAGAGGCAGGGCAATAGTGCTCTTAATTGCATCAAATTGAGCCCTGAGGTACACCAAAGACTGGGTGAACTCGAGACGGCTCTTACCCAGATTCAATAGCTAACCATTACAGTTGAGCGAACCCGAACTGTAAAGTTCGGGTCCGTACCGAAGTTTCGGGTGTCCACGTCCCGAACCCGAACTTTGAGAAAAAGTCCGGGTTCGGGTTCTGGGTTCTAGTATTTTAACACGCATGTTGAATAGCTGCAGGGCAGCCAATCAACAACGTTTCCCTGGTTTTCCCTAGAAGCCATCACAGCCATGCCTACTAATGGCATGGCTGTGATTGGCCAGTGCATCATGTGACCCAGCCTCTATATGAGGCTGGAGTCACAGTGCTGCATGTCACATGCTCTCAGGTTAGTGTAGGGAGAGGATGTTGCCGGCGCTGTGAGGGACATATTGTGAGGGATAGATTGCAGATCTAATAACTAGGTAGAGATTACTACTACTGCTGTGAGGGACAGATTGCAAATCTAATAACATCTCATCCTGCATTACAGAACGATCTGATTACAGAACGATCTCTCATCCTGCATTACAGAACAATCTGATTACCAAACGATCTGATACCGGACTAGGTAGAGATTACTACTGCTTTGAGGGACAGATTGCAGATCTAATAACATCTCCTATTTTTCTTCCTTTTTCAGCCCTCTAGCACTTTCCAGGACTTTTTTACAGCCATTTCTGTTCCGAAAAGTTTGGGTCCCCATTGACTTCAATGCAGTTCAGGGTTCGGGGTCAAGTACCGAACCCGAACGTTTCCGCGAAGTTCGGCCGAACCCGAACATCCAGGTGTTCGCTCAACTCTACTAACCATATTTTTGGAGTGTGGAGATAACCTGGGATCTGTGCTCCAGAAGCTGCTCCTTGTCTTGCGACAGCAGTAAGAGAACGTCCAGGTAGTGGTGCAGGCATATGCCTCTTGTTTTTGGAAATCATGCAGGGTGATGTTGAAAGCCTGAAAGGGAGACAAGTGAACTGAAGACGATCTTGGCCTATGGTGAACTGGAGGAACTTGAGGAAGTCTTCTGCTAAGGGCACATGAAAGTAAGCATCTTTTAGGTTTTAACCGCCTGTTGAATCGTGGACAATGTCTCCATCTTGAACTTCTCCCTTTTGTTGAATCTGTTTAAATGAGTAAGGGGCGGGTACATGCCCTGACATTTTTCACACCCTGAAACTGGCGCCTTGCACCACCAGTGCATCTTTTCAAGATAAGAGCATTTGCCTCTTTTCTGAGTGAGTGAAATCTGTAGGGACGAATCTGAGATGAAGAGGGCTCTTGAAGCACCATGTGTGTCCTGAAGAAGACTGTTTTGATGGTCCAATAGTCTAAGATTGAGGCCACTCAGACATGTCGAAAGTGGAGCAGACGTGCCCCCATCTGACATGCCTGAGTGGACTCAATCTCAAAAGGACTTTGCACCCTCCTGGCTCAATAGGGGCTAACCTTTAGTGGATTTGTGAAGGGATGACTGGCCTCTTCTCCAGCTCTTCCTAAACTCCCAATCTGGTCTATAGAAGTGTGCGTCCCTAACACATTCAAAACTTTGTCTGCAGGACTGCGCCTTCTTCTAGCCAGGCAGGCACCAGTCCTGAGGCATAAACCCTGACTTATCACCCATGGCTTGGGCTTTTGTCCTGTCCAGTTTGTTACTGAGAAGCAAAGATCCCTTGAAAAGCATCCTACACATATACTGCTTGAAGACGGGGTCAGCGAGCCACGTCCAAAGCCATAACACTTGGCTTGCCTGGGAAGTGTCAAGCTCTTCAAGGCTTTCTTTCAAAGGGGAGCAAGCCAAACCAGCTGACCTGCGTGTGTCCTGTACCCTATTCCTTCAGGGATTCCTGCACCACATGCCTAACCAGGTAAAGGACTGCCGTTTTTTAAAAGGTTATCTGTATGTATATGTGTGTGTGTATGTGTATGTGTGTGTGCATGAATGTATATGTACAGTCAGGTCCATAAATATTGGGACATGGACACAATTCTAATCTTTTTGGCTCTATACACCACCACAATGGATTTGAAATGAAACGAACAAGATGTGCTTTAACTGCCGACTTTCAGCTTTAATTTGAGGGTATTTACATCCAAATCAGGTGAACGGTGTAGGAATTACAACAGTTTATATATGTGCCTCCCACGTTTTAAGGGACCAAAAGTAATGGGACAATTGGCTGCTCAGTAGAGTTGAGTGAACACCTGGATGTTCGGGTTTAGCGGGTTCGGCCGAACTTCGCGGAAACGTTCGGGTTCGGTACCGAACGTTACCCGAACGTGACCCCGGACCCTGAACCCCATTGAAGTCAATGGGGACCCAAACTTTTCGGAACAAAAATGGCTGTAAAAAACTCCTGGCAAGTGCTAGAGGGCTGCAAAAGGAAGTAAAATGGGAGATGTTATTAGATCTGCAATCTGTCCCTCAAAGCAGTAGTAATCTCTACCTAGTCCAGTATCAGATCATTCTGTAATCAGATCGTTCTGTAATGCAGGATGAGAGATCGTTCTGTAATCAGATCATTCTGTAATGCAGGATGAGTGTTATTAGATCTGCAATCTGTCCCTCAAAGCAGTAGCAGTAATCTCTACCTAGTTATTATCACTGCAATCTGTCCCTCACAGCAGTAGTAGTAACCTCTCCCTACACTAACCCGAGAGCATGTGACATACAGCACTGTGACTCCAGCATCAATTAAAGAGGCTGGGTCACATGATGCACTGGCCAATCACAGCCATGCCATTAATAGGCATGGCTGTGATGGCTTCTAGGGAAAACCAGTGAAATGCTTGTTGATTGGCTGCCCTGCAGCTATTCAACATGCGTGATAAAATACCAGAACCCAGAACCCGAACCCGGACTTTTTCTCAAACGTTCGTGTTCGGAACACGGACACCCGAAAGTTCAGTACGGACCCGAACGTTACAGTTTGGGGTTGCTCAACTCTACTGCTCAGCTGTTCCATGGCCAGGTGTGTGTTATTCCCTCATTATCACATTTACAAGGAGCAGATAAAAGGTCCAGAGTTAATTTCAAGTGTGCTATTTGCATTTGGAATCTGTTGCTGTCAACTCTCAATATGAGATCCAAAGAGCTGTCACTATCAGTGAAGCAAGCTATCATTAGGCTGAAAAAAACAAAACAAACCCATCAGAGAGATAGCAAAAACATTAGGTATGGCCAAATCAACAGTTTGGAACATCTTTAAAAAGAAAGAATGCACCGGTGAGCTCAGCAACACCGAAAGACCCGGAAGACCACGGAAAACAACTGTGGTGGATGAACGAAGAATTTGTTGGCCAGATAAAGAACACTCTCCAGGAGGTAGGTGTATATGTGTCAAAGTCAACAATCAATAGAAGACTTCAGCAATGTGAATACAGAGGGTTCACCACAAGATGTAAACCATTGGTGAGCCTCAAAAACAGGAAGGCCAGATTAGAGTTTGACAAACAACATCTAAAAAAGCCTTCACTGTTCTGGAACAACATCCTATGGACAGATGAGACCAAGATCAACTTGTACCAGAGTGATGGGAAGAGAAGATTATGGAGAAGGAAAGGAACTGCTCATGATTCAAAGCATACCACCTCATCAGTGAAGCATGGTGGTGGTAGTGTCATGGTGTGGGCATATATGGCTGCCAATGGAACTGGTTCTCTTGTATGTATTGATGATGTGACTGCTGACAAAAGCAGCAGGATGAATTCTGAAGTGTTTCGAGCAATATTATCTGCTCATATTCAGCCAAATGCTTCAGAACTCATTGGACGGCGCTTCACAGTGAAGATGGAAAATTACCCGAAGCATACTGCGAAAGCAACCAAAGAGTTTTTTAAGGGAAAGAAGTGGAATGTTATGCAATGGCCAAGTCAATCACCTGACCTGAATCCGATTGAGCATGCATTTCACTTGCTGAAGACAAAACTGAAGGGAAAATGCCCCAAGAACAAGCAGGAACTGAAGACAGTAGAGGCCTGGCAGAGCATCACCAAGGATGAAACCCAGCGTCTGGTGATGTCTATGCATTCCAGACTTCAGGCTGTAATTGACTGCAAAGTGAAAGTTTGATTTATGATTGTTAATTGGTCCCGTTACTTTTGGTCCCTTAAAAAGTGGGAGGCACATATACAAACTGTTATAATTCCTACACTGTTCATCTGATTTGGATGTAAATACCCTCAAATTAAAGCTGAAAGTCTGCAGTTAAAGCACATATTGTTTGTTTTATTTCAAATCCATTGTGGTGGTGTATAGAGCCAAAAAGATTAGAATTGTGTCCATGTCCCAATATTTATGGACCTGACTGTATGCATGTGTGCATGCATGTATGTGTGTGTGCATGCATGTATGCGTGAATACATGTATGTGTGAGTGTATGTATGTTTATGTATGTGTGCATGCATGTATGTGTATATGCATGTATGTGTGTGTGCATGCATGTATGTGTATGTATGTGGGCACGCATTGTGACAGTTTGCGAGGCAAAGTGGTAGATGGATGCTACCTGTCGCCTCAAATGCGTTCATGTGGACTGGATTAGTTTGTGGTCCACTGGAGTCCACCAGCAGGTGGCTTAAATGATCAGGAAGAGATGTCACTAGAGCTCTGACCTGGAACTCAGAGAGGGATCTGAGGGAGCTCTCTGTTTGTTTGGACTTTAAAAGACAAGGTTTGCATTGTGGCTTATGTTTTGTGGATGTTGGAGGCCAGCCCCGCACCATATAGTGAGGAAACTATACTGTCTAGCTTAGCACCAGACGGCAAGGCTTTATTTTCTGTTTTGTTTGTTTTTTACTCTGCAAATCTTTTACCAATAAACTTGGCAAGCCACCAGATTTTAAAGAAAGCTGCCTGTACGCTGACTATTTTCCTCAGGAAAGTTAATTCCCACGAGCTAATCTCCCACAGCATGTATGTGTGTGTTCATGCATGTATGTGTGTGTGTATGCATGCATGTATGTGTGTGTGTGTATGTGTTCATATGTGTGTGCATATGTACATTTATATATGTGTGTGTGTTTATATGTATGTGCATGTACTCTATGTGTGTGTGTGTGTATTTATATATGTGTGTACTTATATATATACAGTATACATGTGTGTGTATATATATATATATATGTGTGTATTTATATATATATATATATATATATATATATATATATATATATATATATATATGTATGTGTATTATGTATGTGTTTTTATATGTGTATGTATGTGTGCGTACATGTGTGTTTACATGTATGTATGCACATTTTATGTGTGCGCTTTTAATCCTGACCCCCTATATGTGTACAATCAGAACTGTTTTTTTTTCCACTTGTTCATAGTACCAGCAAAAAAAGGTTGTTCCCCTGAAAAGAAATTGATCCATGCTCAGATCCTTTTCAGAGGCATCTGACAGCCGATAAAGAGGCAATATGGTGCTTCCTGACAGCCTGTTTTAACCCCCTAAATGCGTCATCACTATGCTGCAACTGCATGCAACGCACACAGTTGTGGAGTGATTGCAGTGCAGCCCCA
>BLSH010305606.1:420913-433491 GCA_018402905.1 Glandirana rugosa | reverse complement strand
AGCGGGGATGAGATCGGGGGATGGAACGCTCTAAAAAATTACTGGAAGCGTTTCCGCGATGAAATCTATCAAGAAACTTGAGTCGAAAGTATTGCCATTAGGGGTTTGGACCATTCCTGGGACCAAATCAGCGGTTAATGGCGGGGTAGAGGGACTAGTTGTTACTAGAGTTTTAAGAGTGATTTTATTATCGGTTAGCGTATCGAAGAAAGTAATCGGATATGTACGTATTCCTAGTCCACCCTAAATAAGGGCCGGCGGTCCCAGGTCTGGTCCAATCCTCCCGGTAACTGTATCAGAGATAAGAGTTGAGCCCCACCCTGCTCCCAGTCGGGGTTTGACCAAAGGACAATAGGGAACTGGACGTTTTCCGGAAGCTGAGTCAGAGTACCGTTGGGGCTGACCCTCGTCCCACCCCGAGTTGAGAATAGAGACTATGTCAATGGCCCTCCTAACCTGGTCTGGACCCTGGCGGCCGGGAATAAATCCCACCTGATCCTTATGCATGTATAGGCTAATGAAAGAAGCTATGCGATTGGCTATTATTTTAGTGAGAATTTTGAGATCATTGTTGATCAGGGAGATGGGGCGGTAATTGGCGACTAAACCAGGGTCCTTACCAGGTTTGGGGATTACCGTTATGAAAGCTGAGTTCAAAGAACTATCTAAAGTAGCGCCTTTGCGAAGGTCATTAAAAAATCTCGCAAGGTAGGGGGCTAGAGTAGGGGCGAAGTGCTTATAGTACGGGATTGAGAATCCAACAGGGCCTGGGGCAGAGGAAGGCTTAAGAGTCTTGATTACCTGTATAATTTCTTCTGCAGTATAAGGGGCTTCGAGACTGTCTCTGTGGTGATTTTTGAGGGTGGGATTTTTGTGAGTATTAAGGTAGAGGTCTAAAGAACTAAGGGAGGGTGGATTTTGGGAGCTGTATAGGGATTTATAGAAATCGTGGAAGGCTCCTAATATCAACTTGGGATTTTGAGAAGGGGAGTCACCATTCAATTTAATTTTAGGCATGGCCTGCAGTTTGATTTTCGGAGCTAGCTTAGAAGCCAACATGGGCCCAGGTTTATCCGTTTGATGATAGTAGCGAGCCCCAGACCACCTAAGGTTCTTTTCTGCCATGGTAGTAAGTGCTAGGTTTAGGGCTGCTCTGGCCGCATCTAGCTTGACCATAGGGACAGAGGATGGGTTTGATTTGTGTTTACTGCTCAGGGAGTTGAATTCTTTCTCTAGCTTGAGGATCTCAGCTTGTCTGGCCCTGCGGATTCTGGAAGAGATTTGAATGAGCTTCCCTCTGATCGTGGGTTTGTGGGCTGCCCAAAGGGTGGAGGGAGAGACATCTTGGGTGTAGTTTATCTGGAAATAATCTTTAATATGCGTGTCAATTTCTTGAGCATGGCAGGGATTGCTATGGATAGAGGCGTTGAGCCTCCAGCAGCCTTCAACCCTTGGGCTACCCATTCGCCTCAGGACCAGGTACAATGTGGAGTGATCTGACCAGGCAGAGTCCCTGATATAGGATTTTAAAATCGAGGGGGTTAAGGAGCAAGGTATGAGAAAGTGATCTATCCTTGAGAAGGAATTATGAGAACTAGAGTAGTGGGTGTAATCACGTTTGGAGGGATTCATTTCTCTCCAGGCGTCTATCAGGCCCTGTTGATTCAGAGCTTTGGCCACCACTAGGCTTTGTTTGGTAGGGCGGATGAGGCCCTTGCCTGGGGGATGAGATTTGTCCAAGCCTGTGTCAAAGGCAACGTTGGAATCCCCTCCGAAGATGATTGTCCCTTCGAGGAGTGGGTCGAGGGAGGCGAACATAGCCTTAAAGAATTTGCTTTGCCCTACGTTCGGGGCGTAGTAAGAAATTAGAGAATAGGTGTGGTTATCAATATTGCCCTTAACTAGGAGATATCTACCTTCGGGATCGTTAAAGGTGAATGAGGAGATAAAGTTACAGCGTTTGGCAAAAAGGATGGCTACTCCTTTGGTTTTATTATCAGCGCTGGCCAAGTGAAAGGAGGGTAATTTGGGGTGTAGAAAGCGAGGGGTATATGATTTTGGGAAATGGGTCTCCTGAAGGAACAGGATATCAACTTTGTTATCATGGTAAAATTGTAGAGCTTTCCTGCGTTTCACAGCCGAATTTAGCCCTTGAACGTTATGAGAGGCCAGACGTAGGGAAGAAGCTGGTGGGGAGTGATCAGCCATGGAGCAGATAAGATCGGACCGCTAAGTAACAACAGGCACTTACCTCGTCCTGGAGGGGGAAATCCGGAGAATGTTTCGTAGTGGGCGCCCAATTACTTGAGCTTGAGGTAGCTGCGGATTGTGTGAGTCCCTTGGTCACTGGGAGAGAGAGAACAAGAACAAAGTATAGGTTAGAGAGAGAGAGAGGCAATAGCATGGAAAACAACAATAATGGTAAGCAATAACAAATGTAAACCTGGGGAATATATCCCGTTTTTCTCAAAAGTTTGAGAAAAAAAGAGAACAAAACAAGAAATTTTTGTCCCCCCTCGGGGAGGGGGTACCTGACCCGGGGAGAGAAGAGTCTTTTCTCCTCGGGTAAGGGAGAGGGCATGTATGCCGCTCCAATGAACAGACCCCTAAGGGAAAAAAGGTAGCAACCTGAACATAGTGAAACTAGCAGCGAGGGGAGCATGATGGAATGTTCGAGTTATGTCCGCAGACGATGACAACACTAGGGGGACGAAGGCCTTCGATCAACAGAAAAGGGCTGGGGACCAAGAAAAAAAAAAAAGGGGGGCTCTGGCCACTACCAGAGGGAGTGTTGGGTATGAGAGCGGGCTGCCGCTCAGCGGAGGGCCCCCCACTCCCCGAAAATTGAGGGGGGGCGGGGTGTCCAGCCGAGCCGCTGCTCCGTCGTCCGAGGCACAATAAACATTCTGTGGGAGAAGGGCAAAAGCTGTTGGGGACCAGCAGAGGGGTCAGTGGGTCCCGGGGGACCGAGTCTCAAAAGGGGAACATTATAGACACCTGAGGGTGAATAAAGTCAGTGAGACCACAAAGGTCAGAGTCCAAAGAGATTTCCTTCAGGAAAATTTTGTGAAGAAGAGGTGAGTAAGGATTGGGAACCCATATAGAACACAGGGACCATCAGGGTGGGAGGCTGTCCTTGGCTTTCTTGGATTTGGATTTCTGCCATAAGGGAGTAAGGGGGCTTGATGGAGGAGGGCGTTTGGAGCTGGATGGGGTGGAAGCTTCCATGAGTGAGGGGGGGTCTTTGGAGAGGAGACCCAGCTTCTGTAGGAGAAATTCGCCATCCTGTAGGGATGTGAATTTGAAGGACTTGTTGTTCAATTCAAATTTCAGGCCAAAGGGGAATTGCCACCAATACTTGATGTTCTTCTGTTGCAGGATTGTCAGCAGGGGTTTGAGCGAATGTCTGCGTTGTATGGTATAGGGGGAGATATCAGCAAATAGTTGAATAGGATGCCCCATGAGGTGGATTTGTGATGCATGTCTGGCTTTTCTCATTAAGTCCTCCTTGACCCCATAATAGTGAGGTTTAACAACAATATTGCGGGGGAGCCCGTCTGAGCGCGGGGGCCCAAGCTTCTGTGAGCACGGTCCAGTTCCAGTTTATTTGGCTGTAAGTCTGGCAGAATTTCCTTGATAAGTGTTTGGACAGCTCCTGTGATGTCTGTGATGCTTTCAGGGAGGCCTCTGATCCTAAAGTTTAGCCTTCTGGATCTATTTTCAAGATCATCTATTTTGGCGATTGCCTCCTCTAGTTGCCAGTGTATGTCCTGTATTCTGTCTGTATTTTGATTAGCCCTTGCGATCGTGGCGTCCATTTTAGATTCGATCGTCTCAATGCGTGTCCCAAAGTTTTGTAGATCTATTTTGATCTCAGAAGTGATCTTAGAAGCAGTGTTAGCTAATCCCCTGTCCAGTAGATCAGCGAATTTGGAAAACATGAGGGCTAGGTCCTGTGAATGCGGGGGGCTCCTCTGCTGGGCCGGGAGGATGTTAGAGTGAGATTGGGCCGGGGTCATCATTAGCTCCTCCATTGTCTGGTTCAGGAGGGATTCGGTGGAAGCAGGAGAAGTGGGACCCTGGTGGGTAGCGTTTATGGGATATCTGTCTCCTACCTCTTCCCTCCATGAGGATTGTGCGGGGGAGATGCCGCGGCCTTCTTCGCGGGACGAGCGTTCCGCCGCCATCTTGGGGCCTCCGGCTTGGGCGTCTGCGGCCGAGAATTGCTCCCGCAGGTCCCTCCTGGCTTGAGTCGTGCTCATGGGGGGATCCCCTGTGAGGTGGTAGTCTCAGGAGAGGCGACTGTGAGGGGGGACCTCCTCGCTGCTGTGCTCTGGGGGTCTGAATCACTGGAGCGGGACGGAGCACGGGGACTAAGCGTCCATCTTGTCGGCTCCGCGCATGCGCACTCCCTAAAGTATTTATTTTTTTAGTTTTAGACACACTATTATTTTCATTTTTTTATTTTTGTAGTTGATGGCTGTTAGATTAAAAATGTGTTGTATCATTTATGAAAAAGTTGCTTTTTTTTAAATATAAACAGAGAATGTCAGAATAAATAATTTAAACTGAAAATAGCAGCGCTCAAACACCACTTGAAAATGATGCTGGTATGTAGACTAATAATCAATAAAAGTCCACAATAATCAATTCTGCTAACTGTGTGATCTTCAAACTTTGCCAGTAGAAACACCATCACCGCACCACGTGGAGACCGGGGTTTCCCCCTATGTGGAGGGATTCACCAGATGATCGTATAGAACCAGCACTTAGTGGTATGTCCTGAGATTTTCAAAACATGGCAAATATTCAATTCTCGTCTAATACACCTGCAGCTTCCACCGTCCTCTCAGAATAATTCCTTCAATAAACGGAGCTCACATGCATTATCGCTATTAAAATTTATTATAAACACACAGTAACACCTTGCCCTCCGCTGGGGTGCACACTTACATCAAAACATTAAAAATCCAGCATGATAAAACAGTAATAACACAGCCAGGAGACTGCCTTTCTCACCGCCCCCAGTGGATCTCTGCCGGTGGTTTTTCCGGGTGAAAGGACATCCTGTCGTGTGTCTGGTTGATGGAGCGGCAGCGTGGTCACGCTCTGACGCGTTTCATTATCACTTCGTCAGAGGGTGGTGGAAGCTACAGGTGTATTACACGAGAATTGAATATTTGCCATGTTTTGAAAATCCCAGGACATACCACTAAGTGCTGGTTTTATAAGATCATCTAGTGAGTCCCTCCACATAGGGGGAAATCCCGGTCTCCACGTGATGCGGTGGTGGTGTTTCTACTGGCAAATTTTGAAGATCACACAGTTAGCTGAATTGATTATTGTGGACTTTTATTGATTATTAGTCTACATACCGGCATCATTTTCAAGTGGTGTTTGAGCGCTGCTATGTTCAGTTTAAATGATTTATTCTGACATTCTCTGTTTATATATACACTTATAGTAGCTGCTACGGTGTTATATCCACTCCCATTTAGCAGAGGGGATAGCATATGATTGACATCTGGTGGGATGCTGATTGCCAGATTTGTTCCACACTTTGGGCGAGCTCCAATTTGGATATTTCAGTTTGTTTTAAAATATATTGTTTTAACCTGTGTGTCATTTTTTTAGACATCTGTGCAATGATGACAACTTCAATTAAATTTTTAATTATTTCATCTCATGTGATTTGTTTTGATTATATGCACAATGGTGTGATGGTATGTATTGACCATGTAGCATCTGATAATAATGATTCCAAAGGTCACACACTGTCACTTACCATCTGACATCTCTTTGTCTTCATTACTATGTGTAGCACAACTCCAAAGGAGCTGCTTGAGTATATTTGGTTCTGTGTTCTACCTCTCAATCCCAAGAACAGTCCCAGCCCCTCTGACACACCTAGACAATAGACAACGGGGTTGATTTACTAAAGACAAATCTACTGTGCACTACAAGTGCACTTGGAAGTGCAGTCACTGTAGATCTGAGGGGGAGATTTGAAATGAGGGGAAGCTCTGCTGATTTTTATCATCCAATCATGTGCAAGCAAAAATGCTGTTTTTTTTATTTTCCTTGCATATTCATCTGTGTTAGGAAATCAGTTACACTGACATTGTAGAGTAGCACCCTTCTCTTGCATCCAGTCTTCTCCCTTGCCTCATAGTATCCCCACCTGCTCCCAGGCAGCCTTGTGGTGTCCTTTCTTTTCCTCCCCCTCTGAGCATGCTGGGGGGGTGTAGTCTAACCCTCAGGGATTTCCAAAGGGGCTGCCTGTTTTCGGGACATGTCCCAAAATTCTTTGCACCTGCTGTCCTCCCTGATGATTGGCTGTGCCTCTGCACACACTATGCAGTGAGAGGAGGAGATGAAGCGGGGAGAAATCCCCTGCAGGTGCTGACAGGCTCTGTGTCTCCCAGCCTGTTAGGGTGGATTAGTGGGGGGACACCCGCTACATATGTATATGTATGCGTATATGGGTGTAGTTACACTATGTATGCACATATACAGTATTTACAGATATTTCATTCCATGTATGATATCTATGATTTTCTATTATTGTTACTTTGTGACTTCTATCAGTCACATTTACCTTGATATTATACTGTGTTTTGTCTTAGCCCTGATGAAGGGGGAGTTTTTTTCTGCCCCAAAATGCTTTGGCTGTTGTATAAACTGATAAATGAATGTGAACTCTTTTATCCTATGTTATGGTGCTCCTCTCATTACTGCATGTTTTTCTTCTTTAGTTCTTGTTGCTGGGGTACCCATTGGAGGGTACTCTTGTCAGTTGTGAGCAACTTAGCCTGAGCTAATGAGCTCTCTGACTGTTTTTGTATTCTCACTACTTTGTGCAAACTCTTATTAACCACTTCCTTACTGGGCACTTAAACCCCCCTCCTGCCTGGACCAATTTTCAGTTTTTAGCGCTGTCACTCTTTGAATGACAATTGCGCGGTCGTGCAACGTTGTACCCAAACAAAATTGGTGTCCTTTTTTTCCCACAAATAGAGCTTTCTTTTGGTGGTATTTGATCGCCTCTGTGTCATTTCTGATCGCCGCTATAAACAAAAAAAGAGCAACAATTTTGAAAAAAAAACAATATTTTTTTACTTTTTGCTATAATAAATTTCCAAAAATAAAAAATAAAAAACAAATTTATTCATCAGTTTTGGCCGACATATATTCTTCTACATATTTTTGGTTAAAAAAATCGCAATCGGTATTTATTGATTGGGTTGCGCAAAAGTTATAGCGTCTACAAACTATAGACATTGATTTATGGCGTTTTTATTATTTTTTTTTTTTTACTGGTAATGGCGGCGATCTGCGATTTTTATCGGTAATGCGATATCGGGATGGACATGTCGGACGTTTTTGACACTTTTTTGGGACCAATGACATTTATACAGCGATCAGAATTTTAAATGTCCACTGATTACTGTGTAAATGTCATTGGCAGTGAAGGGGTTAACCTGCAGGGGGCAGTGAAGGGGTTAACTATGTTCCCTGGGTGTGTTCTAACTGTGGGGGGGGCGGGGTTGACAGGGGCATGACAGATCTAACTGATCCCAGTGACAGGGATCAGTAGATCTGGCATGCCACCCTCACAGAACGGGGAACCGCCGTGTTTACTTCGGCGGTTCCCCGTTCCTCCTGTCTGTAAGGAGATCGTGGGTCTCCGGCGGACATCGGGTCCGCCCGACCCGCGGGCACGCTCCCACAGTGTGCGGCGGCACGTGCACGCGCAGCTCGCGCCCGCGGGAGCGCGCCCAGCATGAGCCGAATGGGAGGACGTCTATTGACGTCCTCCCGGCATTTTAGAGCCGCGCTGTAGCCGTCATCCGGCTATAGCGCGGATGCGAGGTAGTTAAAGTCCCAGAGTCTCTTGGATGCCTTTTAATTCATTGGAAAAATGAATATGATATGCTAATGGGCAAATATTCAATTCGTGCCCATACCAATTTTCAGCTTTCAGTGCTGTCGCAGTTTGAATGACGATTGCACGGTCATGTAACACTGTACCCAAACAAAGTTTTTATCATTTTGTTCCCACAAATAGAGCTTTCTTTTGGTGGTATTTGATCACCTCTGAGGTTTTTATTTTTTGCGCTAAAAATAAAAAAGACCTAAAATTTTGAAAACTTTTGAAAGTTTTTCCCAGTTTCTGTCACAAAACTTTGTAAATAAGTACATTTTCTCCATCACTGATGGGCACTGATGAGGCTGCACTGACGGGCACTAATGAGGCGGCACTTATGAGGTGGCATGGACGGGCACTGATAATGAGGCACTTATATGCAGCACTGATGGGCACTGATAGGCGACACTGATAAGCAGCACTGACAGGCACTGATATGTGGCACTGATATGCAGCACTGGCGGGCACTGATAAGCAGCACTGATGGGCACTCATAGGCGGCACTGATAGGGGGCACTGATAGGTGGCACTGATGGGCACTGATAGGTGGTACTGATAGGTGGCACTGGTGGGCACTGGTAGATGGCACTGATAGGTGGCACTAATAGAGGGCACTGTAAGGTGTGCATTCTCTGGTGGTCCTGGGTGGCATCTGAAATAGACATTGTGCCCCTTACCTGGAGGTCTAGGGTGGGCTCCCTGGTAGTCAGGGTGGGCTCCCTGATTGGCTCCTTGGTGGTCCTGGTTAGGCTTTCCCTGGTGGTCCCTGGTTGGGCTCCCTGGCAGTCCTGGGTGGGCTCCCTGGTGGTCCTGGGTGGCGATCCATGTGGGGCTGCACATTTTCTCCATCACTGATGGGCACTGATGAGGCTGCACTGACGGGCACTAATGAGGCGGCACGTATGAGGTTGCATGGACGGGCACTGATAATGAGGCACTTATATGCAGCACTGATGGGCACTGATAGGCGACACTGATAAGCAGCACTGACAGGCACTGATAGGTGGCACTGATATGCAGCACTGGCGGGCACTGATAAGCAGCACTGATGGGCACTCATAGGCGGAACTGATGGGCACTGATAGGGGGCACTGATAGGTGGCACTGATGGGCACTGATAGGTGGTACTGATAGGTGGCACTGGTGGGCACTGGTAGATGGCACTGGTGGGCACTGATAGGTGGCACTAATAGAGGGCACTGAAAGGTGTGCATTCTCTGGTGGTCCTGGGTGGCATCTGAAATAAACATTGTGCCCCTTACCTGGTGGTCTAGGGTGGGCTCCCTGGTAGTCAGGGTGGGCTCCCTGATTGGCTCCTTGATGGTCCTGGGTGGGCTTTCCCTGGTGGTCCCTGGTTGGGCTCCCTGGCGGTCCTGGGTGGGCTCCCTGGTGGTCCTGAGTGGCAGACCCCCCGTCAGGAGAGCCGCCGATCGGCTCTAATCTACTCATGTCTGCAAACACGAGTATAGGAAAAGCTGATGTACGTATCTTCCTGCTTGCACTGTGATCAGCTGTGATTCCTCACAGCTGATCACATGGTAAAGAGCTTCTGACAGAAGCTCTTTACCACGATTGGACATCTGGTGTGTCAGACTGACACACCACACCACCGATCGCCGCGTTGCGTGCCCCTGCAGGCGCGTGCTGGCTTGTTTTCCTGCTGGACGTCATATGGCTCCCAGTCAGGATAACAGAACCACTTCCCAGGCATCATTCTGCATACGATGGTAGGGAAGTGGTTCAATATCACTGTATCTTCTGAACCATGTTATTGTCAGGGTCTGCTGATGTTGTAGATCTTTCCAGAATTTAAACAGAAGAGAAGGAAAATTGTCCTCCAATAATTTGCAGGGATGAGATACTGTATAAGCTATGCATCCAAGTAATTGAGGTGGTCTTGAGCCCATTGCAAAAGGAAGTCTCTTTGCAGTGTGGGCAGTCTATCAGGAAGGATAGATACAGTGCCTTGAAAAAGTATTCATACCCCTTGAAATTTTCCACATTTTGTCATGTTACAACCAAAAACATAAATGTATTTAATTGGGATTTTATGTGATAGACCTAAACAAAGAGGCACATACTTGTGAAGTGGAAGGAAAATTCACATTTTTTTTTACAAATAAATATGTGAAAAGTGTGGCATGCATTTGTATTCAACCCCCTTTACTCTGATACCCCTAACTAAAATCTGGGGGAACCAACTGCCTTCAGAATCACCTAATTAGTAAACACCTGTGGGTATTTTAATCTCAGTATAAATACAGCTATTTTGTGAAGCCCTCAGAGGTTTGTTGGAGAACCTTAGTGTACAAACAGCATCATAAAGGCCAAGGAACACACCAGACTGGTCAGGATAAAGTTGTGGAGACGTTTGAAGCAGGGTTATGTTATAAAAAAAAAATCCCAAGCTTTGAACATTTCACAGAGCACTGTTCAATCCATCATTCAAAAATGTGAAGAGTATATCACAACTGCAAACCTACCAAGACATGGCCATCCACCTAAACTGACAGCCCAGGCAAGGAGACCATTAATCAGAGAAGCAGCCAAGAGGTCCATGCTAACTCTGAAGGAGCTGCAGAGATCCACAGCTCAGGTGGGAGAATCTGTCCACAGGACAACTATTAGTTGTGCACTCCACAAATCTGGCCTTTATGGAAGAGTGGCAAGAAGAAAGCCACTGTTGAAAGAAAGCCATAAGAAGTCCCATTTGAAGTTTGGGAGAAGCCATGTGGGGGGCACAGCAAACATGTGGAAGAAGGTGCTCTGGTCAGATGAGACATGAATTGAACTTTTTGGCCTAAAAGCAAAGCGCTATGTGTGGCGGAAAACTAACACTGCTCTGAACACACCATCTCCACCGTGAAACATGGTGGCGGCAGCATCATGTTGTGGGGATGCTTTTCTTCAGCAGGGACAGGGAAGCTGGTCAGACTTGATGGGAAAATGGATGGAGCCAAATACAGGGCACTCTTGGAAGTCTGCAAAAGACTTGAGACTGGGGGGGATGTTCACCTTCCAGCAGGACAATGACCCTAAACATACAGCCAGAGCTACAATGGAATGGTTTAGATCAAAGCATATTCATGTGTTATAAAAACAAAGACAAAATGAATGTGTGCACACCTAGTGCATTACCAGATACATTTATTGAGTATTTTAAATTAAAAAGAGATACTCACAAGAGTGGCGGCCTACAATGGGCCATAAAATTGCACAATGACGTGAGTGCGGACACAATGCAGGTAGGGCTGGCATGTTTCAGGTGCGTACCCCCTTCCTCAGAGCATGGCTCTGAGGAAGGGGATACACCCCCGAAACGCATCAGGCCATTTTAGGGGCATACCCTTCAGGCCGCCACTCTTGTGAGTATCACTTTTTAATTTAAAATACTCAATAAATGTATCTGGTAATGTACTAGGAGGGCGCGCCTTCCTTTTCTTTTTGTTTTATAGTCCCTATTGGATCACCCCATCTGAGGAGGGCAGCATCTGCCTGGCTTTGATGTCCTTGTTGCCATTTTCCAACAACGAAAGACCTCTTTAGCACTGGAAGTAATTTTTGTTTTATATTCATATGTTAGAATGGCCCAGTCAAAGTCCAGACCTAAATCCAATTGAGAATCTGTGGCAAGACTTGAAAATTGCTGTTCACATATGCTCTTCATACAATGTGACAGAGCTTGAGCTATTTTGCAAAGAAGAATGGGCAACAATTTCACTCTTTAGATGTGCAAAGCTGGTAGAGACATCCTCAAAAAGACTTGCAGCTGTAATTGCAGTGAAAGATGGTTCTACAAAGTATTGACTCAGAGGGGGCTGAATACAAATGCACGCCACATTTTTCAGATATTTATTTGTAAAACATTTTGCAAACCAATTATCATTTTCCTTCCACTTCACAATTATGTGCCACTTTGTGTTGGTCTATCACATAAAATCCCGATAAAATACATTTACGTTTTTGGTTCTAACATGACATAATGTGGAAAATTTCAAGGGGTATGAATACTTTTTCAAGGCACTGTAAGCTGAAGTCCTCTAATTTGTTATAATAGTTTTTGAACTTCAAGATCAATGACCCTTGTAATCCCTTTGAGGGATAAAAACTGAAAATTGTATACTCGCCTTTTTGTAATTTTCCTTTCCTGATGCATTTTCATGGCAGCACACACACCGGGTTGTGGCTCCGCTCCCACAAACTGACAGGATTGGTTAATAGAGTTGAGCGAACACCTGGAAGTTCGGGTTCTGCTGGTCCGTCCGAACTTCGGGACAAAGTCCGGGTCCGGGTCCGGACGGAACCCGAACGATCGCACGGACAACGAACCCCATTGAAATCAATGGGGACCCGAACTTTTAGGCACAAAAATGGCTGTAACAAAGTCCTGGAAAGCCCCAGAGGGCTGCAAAAGGAAGTAAAATGGGGGTAAGGGTAGGGCAAGTGCCCTACAAAAAAATGGGGACAGGGAAATAACTGTAAATATTTTTAAAAAAATAAAAACATAAAAAAAGCAAAAATGGAGGTGAATGTGGATCATCTTCAAACTGTGTCTGAAAAGTATTAATTAACGGTAGAAGCCATATAACTGTTCTAAAATCATCTTCAAACTAGGGCAAGTGCCCTACAAATAAATGGGGATAGGGAAAAT
>BLSH010305606.1:398816-414650 GCA_018402905.1 Glandirana rugosa | reverse complement strand
TAAACCCCTATTTGGGGTGTGACGCGTCCTCGACACCTGCCCGTAATTTGTTGTCTGGTTACTCACCAACAACGGTGACTCGGAGTTCGGGCCGGACCACCACACGCCGTTAGCATGTGCAAGGTGGAGTTCCACCTTGTGGGCACATCGCATATGAGGCGGTGAGCGGGAAGGCCGAAGTTCCGCTACAGCGCAGACAGGCGAGCAGCAGCAGGGTGAGAATGCCGAAAGTGTGCACAGACGGCCCGCACTTTATGTAGCAGCTCTGACATATCCGGGTAGTTTTTTAGAAAATTCTGTACCACCAAATTCAGCACATGCGCCAGGCAAGGGATATGCGTCAAACGGGCTCGGCCCAGAGCCGCTACGAGATTTCGGCCATTGCCGCACACCACCAGGCCGGGCTTGAGGCTCAGTGGCAACAACCACTCATTGGTCTGTTGTTTAATGCCCGTCCACAGCTCCTGCGCAGTGTGGGGTTTATCCCCAAATAAAGGAAGCTTGCAGGGAAATGTTACATAGTTACATAGTTACATAGTAAACGAGGCTGAAAAAAGACACAAGTCCATCAAGTTCAACCTATGTTTGTGTTTTTAATATCAGTATTAAATTGTATACCCCGCAATGTTGTGGTCCCTTAGGTGTGCATCTAATAGTTTTTTTTAATTTTCTAGACTCCCAGCAGAGACTACTGCTTGTGGAAGACAATTCCACATCCTCACTGCTCTCACCGTAAAGAATCCTTTACGCTTTTTAAGTCTAAACCGCGTTTCTTCCATTTTTAGTGAATGGCCGCGTGTCTTTGTGTGCTCCCTTGCCCAGAATAGTTTTGTACCTACTGTGAGATCACCGGTACAGTATTTATACATTGAAATCATATCCCCTCTCAAGCGTCTCTTCTCCAGAGAGAATAAGTTCAGTGCTTGTAATCTTTCCCCATAACTAAGGTCTTCCAATCCCTTAATTAGCTTTGTGGCCCTTCTCTGTACCCTTTCCAATACCAGGACATCCTTCCTGAGGACTGGTGCCCAGAACTGGACGGCATACCCCAGGTGCAGCCTCACCAGAGATTTGTATAGTGGGAGAATTATTGTTTTATCCCTGGAGTTGATCCCTTTCCTGATATATGCCAACACCTTGTTAGCTTTGCTTGCAGCAGCTTGGCATTGCATGCCACTGCTGAGCCTGTCCTCCACCAGGACTCCTAGGTCTTTTTCCATTCTAGATTCCCCCAGTGGCTCTCCCCCTAGTGAGTAGTTTTCTTTTTTGTTCTTGGCACCCAAATGCATTATCTTACATTTTTCTATGTTAAATCTCATCTGCCACTTGTCTGCCCACCCCATTAATTTATTCAGATATTCTTGCAAGGTTTTCACATCCTGTGGGGAGTTTATTGCTCTGCTTAGCTTGGTATCATCCGCAAATATTGAGATTGAGCTCTTCACCCCTTCCTCCAAGTCGTTTATGAATATATTGAATAGGATTGGTCCCAGGACAGAACCTTGGGGAACTCCACTTTCTACACCAGACCATTCTGAGTACTTCCCATTTATCACCACCCTCTGTACTCGCCCTTGTAGCCAAATTTCAATCCAGGTGCTCACCCCTTGATCCATGTTGAGGGACCTTAGTTTGTACAGTAAACGTTTATGGGGAACTGTATCAAATTATTTGCAAAATCCAGGTACACCACATCTACAGGCCTTCCCTTTTCTAGATGGCAGCTCACCTCCTCATAGAAGGTTAATAGATTGGTTTGGCAAGAACGATCCTTCATGAACCCATGCTGATTACCACTAATGATACCGTTCTCGTTACAATAATCTTGTATGTAATCCCTTATTATTCCCTCAAAGAGCTTGCCAATTATTGATGTTAAGCTAACTGGTCTGTAATTCCCAGGGATATATCTTGGTCCTTTTTTATATATTGGTACTACATTGGATTTCTTCCAATCAGCTGGTATCATACCAGTCAGAAAACTGCTCTTAAAGATTAGGTACAAGGGTCTGGAAATAACTTGGCTAAGTTCCTTAAGGACCCTAGGGTGTAAGCCATCTGGTCCCGGTGACTTATTTGTGTTCAGTTTTTCAAGCCTATTTCTGATTTTATCCTCAGTCAACCATGAGGGTGTTTCCTGTGACGTGCCATGAGGATCAGCATTGTGGTTCTGAATAATTGAGCCCCCGGATTCCTTCGTGAATACTGAGGAGAAAAATGAGTTTAACACCTTTGCCATTTCTCCATCCTTTGCAACCAGATTACCTTCATCATTCTTTATGGGGCCAACATGATCTGACCTCCATTTCTTACTGTTTATATACTTAAAGAATTTCTTGGGATTCCTTTTACTCTCCTCTGCTATGTGTCTTTCATGTTCTATCTTAGCTGCTCTGATTGTCCCTTTGCATTCCTTATTGCGTGTTTTATAGATATGAAAATCTGATATGGTCTCCTCAGTCTTGTATTTTTTGAAGGCCTTCTCCTTTGCTTTTATGTTTGCCTTTACGTCGGCGTTAAGCCATCCTGGTCTTTGGTTAGCCCTTTTAAATGTATTCCCCGTTGGGATACACGGGCTAATATCTTTGTTTAGTGTGTTCTTGAAGCACTCCCATTTTTCCTCTGCATTCATTGTTCCTAGAATTTTATCCCAGCAAATATCTTCCAGCATGGAGCATAGTTTATGGAAGTTGGCTCTCTTAAAATCTAACGTCTTTGTATCCCCCTTATTTGTGTAATTTATACTGAATCTAATTGTCCTGTGATCGCTATTTCCTAGATGGCCCCTTACTTCCACGTCTGTGATCAGGTCTGTGTTGTTAGTGATCAGAAGGTCTAATAATGCTTTTTCTCTTGTTGGTGCATTTACTATTTGACCCATGAAATTGTCCTGCAGGACATTTAGGAAATGGCGAGCCTTAGCTGAATGTGCAGTACCTTCCTCCCAGTCAATATCTGGGTAATTAAAATCCCCATTATAATAACACTTCCCATCCTAGCCGCTATTCCAAATTGTGACAGGAGGTCTGCCTCCCCCTCCTCCCTCTGATTTGGGGGCCTATAGCATATTCCCAGTATTACTTTCCCCCTGCTATCCTCCCTTTGTAGCTCTAGCCATAAGGCTTCAACTTCCTCCCCGGATCCACTACTAATGTCATCCCTCACATTTATTCTTATGTCATTTTTTATATACAGGCATACCCCTCCCCCTTTTTTGCCCACCCTGTCCCTGCGATATAGGGAATACCCCTGAATGGTAGCCAGCCAATCATGAGAGCTGTTGAACCAAGTCTCTGAAATTCCCACAAAGTCTAATTCCTCCTCGTACAGTAGTAACTCTTGTTCTCCCATCTTGTCTGCCAGACTCCTGACATTAGTGAAAAAGTCACGTAGTTTTGTCTGGACACCTACTATTCCCCTATTGGGTAATCCTCTTTTGCATATAGGATATGTTACGCTACTCGCCTCGGATTTAAATTCTTTATTCGGCCTATCACTCCTCCCTCCAATACTACCCCCGGAACTCAGTTCCACACTGGCTATTTCTAAGTCTGGACCCTCCCCCCCGTTGCCTAGTTTAAAAGCCCCTCTAACTTTTCGGCCATCCTTATTCCCAGTCGGTCTGCACCTTCTCCATTTAGGTGCAGCCCATCCTTTCTATAGAGCTTGTAACCGATTGAGAAATCGGCCCAGTGCTCCAGGAACCCAAAACCCTCCTTTCTACACCAACTCCTCATCCACTTGTTAACTTCCCTAATCTCCCGCTGCCTTTCTGGTGTGGCTGGAGGTACTGGTAGTATTTCTGAGAATACTATCTTGGAGGTCCTAAGCCTCAATTTTGCTCCTAGGTCCCTGAAATCTTTTTTTAGGACACTCCACCTACCTCTAACTTTGTCATTGGTGCCAACATGCACCATGACAGCCGGGTCTTCCCCAGCCCCTCCCAGCAATCTGTCCACCCGATCCATGATATCCCGAACCCGAGCGCCCGGTAAACAGTTTACAGTTCGGTGCTTCAGGTCTTTGTGACAGATTGGCCTCTTTGTGTTTCTAAGAATTGAATCCCCCATCACCACAATCTGCCTTACCTTTCGCCTGACTTCATCCCCACCCTCGCTGGAGGAGTTACTCCCCTGGCAGCTAGGGGCGCCCCTCTGCTCCAGCGATGCTGATTCCTGGCTGGTTTCCGCAATATCACACAACGGGGTGTATCTATTGGGGTGCTCCAGCCCAGGATCAGCCTCCCTGACTCTTTCCCTTCTGCCCTTCCTAACTGTCACCCAACTACTCTGTTCTGGTGCCTGCACCTCTATGTCTCCCCCCGCCTCTGTGCTGGCCCCTGCCGGCACCTGCCGAGTACGATCCCAACTCTCCTTTAGTATGGATAGTCGTCTCAGTGTTGACAGTTGCTTCCTTAGATTCAGGACCTGGGCTTCCAGGGAAACAACGCTCTTACATTTTGTACAGCAGTATTCACCCTCGATCTCATTATCAAGGAACGCATACATGTGACAAGATGTACACCGAATCGCTTCTCCACACCCGCCGGGCATCGTACCTAATGATTTAGTGGGGACTGGGAATTATGCCCTATCTAATTAACTGACCGCTGGCTGCCTGCCTCTAATACTCACAGCACTTGGTACTCACGCCACACTCAGTACTCACGCTATATTACTCAGATACTAGCCCAATACTCAGGTACTCACCCGATAATCAGGCTCTCACCTCAGAAACTCAGGCACCCGCTACTCACAGAATACTCAGGTACTCACAACACTCAGATACTCTAAGTACACAGGCGTTCCCAGTCCTCACAATACGCAGGTACTCACAATACGCAGGTACTCACAATACACAGGTACTCACAATACGCAAGTACTCACAATACACAAGTACTCACAATTCGCAGGTACTCACAATACGCAGGTACTCACAATACGCAGGTACTCACAATACACAGGTACTCACAATACGCAGGTACTCGCAATACGCAGGTACTCACAATACACAGGTACTCACAATACACAAGTACTCACAATACGCAGGTACTCACAATACACAGGTACTCACAATACGCAGGTACTCACAATATGCAGGTACTCACAATACACAAGTACTCACAATACACAAGTACTCACAATACACAGGTACTCACAATACACAAATACTCACAATACACAATTACTCACAATACGCAGGTACTCACAATACACAGGTACTCACAATACACAAGAACTCACAATACTCAGTACTCACAATACACAGTACTATCAGTCAATTCTTTACTATTTGTGTCTCTCTATACGACCGCCAATGTAATCGGACACTTGTATCAGTCAGTGACTCAGCCCTGCTGCTCCCCTAACTTGTCTGTCACCCTTCCCCTCCCACTTTCCCTCTGCTCTGCAGATTTCCTCACCGGCCGCCTCTCCCAGTCACAGTGCCGTTTTTTTTTGTTTTTTCTTCCTTTTCTTTTTTCCTTCCTCAGTCAGGGGGAGGGGGGACCGCCCGCCTGTCACCTGTGTACTCCGAGCCTCCACTCACAATACCCCGCTGCTGCTCTTTTCTTCCTCGGGAGCGGGGTCCGCCCGCCTGTCACCTGTCACCTGTGTACTCCGAAGCCCCCACTCCTGCCGCCGCTCTCAATACCCTGCTGCTGTCACGTGCGTGTGGGGGGGGGTCCGATCCTGTAATGTAAATGTAAATTACTGGCAATTTAAATAGCATTTATTCTTTCTATATGTCACTTTCCTGTAGTAATTTATATACACCCTAGAGATGCACCACTTCACAGGCAGGTTTAGAGAGTCCCCCAAGTAGTTTTTTTTTAAGGAGAGTGGGTATAGTTGGTAGGAGGAGTTAAGGGGGATGGAGTAGAGAATAAAGTTGAATATGGCTGGGGGGGTGGGTTGGAAGCAAGGGAGGAGTGGGATAGTGTAGGGGAGAAGGGTTAGTTTGGGGAAGCAGATATATTGCGAGGAATAGTAGAGGGGCAGAGGATTGGCACAGTGACAGCTGAGTGGGTAGAGAAGAAAATGACAGAAAATTAGTCTGCCTGTCTTGTGTACTGCTGGCATTGTTGTGAACAGGGTTCAACTGAATCCCCATCCTATAAAGATTATACTTTTGGGTTATTTGTGATAAGTCATTGGGAGTGTGTAGGTAGTCCCCATGGAAATGTATAGGAGAACTATATGCTAGGTCAGTCCTTCTCAATTATGTGCCTGCAAGAAAGAAGGGGGCATGTAGTTCGCAGGGGGAGAGAAGATATATTTAAAATGATGAGCCCTCTCCCTCCCTCTCCCTCGAGGCAGGAAGGTTAGGAGAGGAGGGAGTATGGTCCTCAGATATCTCCCAGCCAGGCAGGAGCTCATTATTCCCTGTTGAGGAAGTGGATGCCAGGCGATGATAAAGAGGGCTGCAGGGTATGTGGTTCACTAGGGATTGCTCAGCACTCTCTCTGAGGCCTATGTGGCAGAGCTGACCACAGGGTTCATTCTTCCAGGAAGTCTAGCCAGTTAGATACCTGTACCCCTTAGACATCCAAAAGCATTTACCGAGGTAACATGCAGGCTAAAGGTCTGAATGTCCTTTTTTATTAATAAGTGGAAAGGGGAACTCCACTTATAAATTGCACCAATGGAGATGATTACATCCAATAGGAGACATAGCAATCCTCTCATCCTGAGAGTGTGATAGGAGAGGTCTGGGAGTATGCTGAGGGGGGGCCTTGTGAACTCAAACTGTCCCTGTTGTCAGGCTCTCATATGGATATCTATGGTGTAGAAATGTACTTGATAAAGTGCATGTCTGGGAACTGTTTGCTTTCAGGTTCTGGGCGTGGGTACCCTGTGAACCATGTCCGGTTCCAGTTCAGAGGTAAGTGGGTTATACGGAAGTGTGTTGCAGATTATTTGGACAATGGTTTTCATGTCAGATCTGTTAGTGGTCTCCAGAATGCCTTTTATGCAATTATTGTTCCTCATGTTTTGGCTTCTGAGTTTGCTGAGGCATGAGTACTTACTAGCACCAAGAGCCGAGAGTCTACAAAGTCCCTTGTCATTTCTGGTGTGGATATTCTTGTTTCCGTGCCTCACACTTTGTGTTTCGGGTCATCCATTTTTTGAGGGGGAGTGGTGCTCTTTGCTGTATATGATTTGACCTCTGGGTCATGTCTCATATCTCTCAATCCTCGGAGAGGATTCTGAGGCAGAGGAAGAAGGTTTCTTGGTTGGCCTGGGAGTGTGGGTGGGGAAAAGAAGAGCCATAGTTCTTCCTCCCCTGGTGGAGAAGACAGTGCCATACTGAAGGTGTATCAAAGTAGGTGCCATCTTGCCTGGGCATGTTAAGCCCAGGCCAATGCATGAGAGGTAAGATAACTATGGATTCCCTTAGCTGCAGGATTCAGGCTTGATCCATGCAGTTTTTACTGTAGTTACTCTATGGGTTAAGCATTAGATCATGTGGCCCTTAGTCACTGACAGAATCCTTAAACTCTTACAAACTTAATCACTGACTAGACGCTGATTATAGTTTTTATTTAAATTTTGTGTATGTACAAGTTAAACGTATCAGACTGAATAGCACAGTCTAAGGATATATTGCTTTATACAATCATCTACAGTATACAAACCAGTGGGGGCTGGTGTGCATTTCATTTGGGGGAGCGGCATTGCCAGATTCCCCCCCACCAGGGACAGCACCCGCATCCCCCCTCTGTGCTGTCACTTACCTGTGGACGTAGGTGCGGGGAGCAGCCGGGAACAGCGGCCAGAGGTGTGGCCTGGAGGTCCAGGGAGCGGCAGCATGGAGGTCCGGGGAGCAGCAGCATGAATATCCGGGGAGCAGCGGCCCTTCAGGTGTGGGGATTGGAGGCCCAGAGGTGCGGGGAGCGGCAGCTTCTCCGTCTCCTACTGTTCTCTTCCTGTTCCTAAATGCCAGGCATCCTGTTCCTCTCTGTGCCCCGAGCCCACCCTATTTTGAAGCCTATTAGAGCCTTGGGCTCTAATCAGGTGCTTAAAAAAAAAAACACTCTCTCCCACCCTCGCTATAGGAATCCATGTGTCCAGCGTCCTGAAAGGGACCGGGCGCATGGATAGGGGGGAGGCGGCAGGGATGGGGGGGGTGGCGCCTGTGCATTACGGGCCGCCACTGATACAAGCATACTTTTTATATTATATTCCAAGGGCGATCATCATAGCCAGCTAAGTATAAAAACAATATTCTATTAAATCACCAAAAATACATAAAATCAAAAAGCCAAAATGTGAAGATTTTCAGTCTTTACAGTAGTTATCAATCACTAAATTAGCATTGAACAAATTAGGTAGGGAATGATTCTGGTCTACTTAAAATATAACTGCTAACATCAGGCATTTCCATATTATAAATGCTAACATAAGGAATTTCCATAAAATGAATGTCTTCTTGTTGGAATCCATCATAGTTAACCTTCTCTAAGTAGAATGGAACTTATTGCCTTCATTTATCAAGGTTAAATGCTGTTCTCTACCTGATCTAGCTCCAGATTGTTTTCAAGTGTGAAGCATACTTAGAAATTTACAAGCAGTTCTCTAAGGTCTACTGTCAGCAGACTGGTTTGGCAATGAAACTGTTAAAACTCCCTAATGTGTTAAATTAAATTTATTTTGGGCAAAACAAAAATATATATTCTGGCAGATGCATACTAATATGAAATCTAGTTTAATATAAAATGAATATGTGTTATTACATAATTAGTCAGGTTGAAAAAAAAGACACACATCTATCTAGTTCAATCAATAGAAACAAATAAATGCATAGAATAAATAAATATTTCTATATACAGATCCCTATACTCACAATTGATCCAGAGGAAGTAAAAAAACATTATAAAGCATTTCTTCCAGTGAAGGGAAACAAAATGTTAATAAAATACTTTATAGAAAGTATACATTTATTGAACCCATCCTGCTACTACTTTTCTTTGCAGTAAGCCCTATGTGTCAAACACAAAATAATGTGTCAACAATATCACACAGTAAAAACAGCTATTAGCTGTTGTCAAAATGTAACATTACTTAAAAGGTACTTACTCATGCAATGGCTCTAATTCCTATCCTTACATATACAGTATATTTTGCATGTTGGTTAGCACACAAAATTCCTATGAATGCCAGTAACCCTGATTTCTAATGATCTTGAATACAAGCCTGCGGAAATGCAGACCAGTATTTTTACAGTATTTTATGTACAGTATTTTATTTATTTATTATAATAACATATCACCCGGCAGATGTGAAACATTTCCTTTCCTTTGACTATGGAAAAATATTGAAGAAGTCAGAAGAAAATCAAACAGGAAGAACTTATAGATTCCATGCAGCTATAGTTTTTTTGTGTCAATTGAAACAAAGGGCTCCAGTACGTCAAGGCAAGAAGGCTGTTAAACATTGTGGTACCTGAGTGTTAAATCTTCTAAACCTCTCCCTTTCTTCCATTAAAAGAAGGTACCCAGAATCATGTAACTGTGGAGTGCTATGGTAGTTCATTGATTCTTCCTGTCAGTGTATCTGCTTGCCCCATACGGGATGTACGGTCACATAGATACACTAACAGAACTGTAGGAGATGATTGCTGGTGCAATGCTTTACAAGCTCAACAAAAAAATGCACATTTTTTTACCTGCAAAAAATGTGCATTTATTTATTTTTAAAGTGAACTTATCTTTTAAATCAGTGGTTCTCAACCATGTTCTTAAGTTCCCCCAACAGGCCATGTTTTGTGAATTTCTCTTAGATAAAATAGCTGTCCAAAGTACCAAGCCATGCCTCTGAGTTAAAGCACCTGTGCAAGATAAAGGAAAACCTGCAAACATGGCCTGTTAGGGGTACTTGAGGACAGGGTTGAGAGCCACTGTTTTAAAGTACCTGACAGTATGTGCACCAATATTTACTTACCTTTCCCACACTTCATGTCTTAAAGTATAATACATCCCAACAATTAACTTTTTTTTTAATTTGTTACCAGCTGGTCTGTTAATTTTACACATTGAAAGTGTTTTGTTATGCTCCACACATTTGTTAACATTCCCATTCATTGATATCACTGCATTGGGGTGTCAACAGGACAGACATAAAGCTATTGTTTTCTGTATGCCCTAGTTGTAAGCCAGCATTGACCTGTGCAGATTAATTCAGGCCACCACACATGATGTGAATGAGCTCTTAGTTTGAATCCAAATGTCATCAATGTTGCCATATTGTAGAGGGAATGGTGTACCACTGCCAGTCACATGATCATATCATTGCAACATACTCATAAAGACTAAGTTGCATTCATAGTACAGCTTCTAAGAATGGAGGAGGGGGCAGGCATATTTGGCGCTCTATCCCCACAGCCTCTGAATATTACAGCTGCCGGGGATAGAAAGGGGTAGATCACTTCAGATTTCCACTGTGACAGTTGAAACAAGCCCAAGGGATACTGCACAAGTAACGTCCCATGTGATAATTAAAAAATACCTATAGTTAGACCCCTTTCACACGGGCAGATAGAATTCAGCTTTCAGCTGCGGATAGATGAAGTTATCTACAGCAGCTAAACTCAGACAATGCTGTCCTATGGCCCCATTCACACACTGTATTTAGCAGCGGTTTTGTTACAGGAGGTTTTGTGTGATTAGAAAAAATTTATTTCACTGCATCCAGGAACGATGCAACGCAGCTATCTGCACATAACTGCGGGTAATCACAGTGCACTGTGTCACCTTGCAGATAGCAGTGGCAACAAGGAGAGAAAAACAACAGAAAGTACATCATAAATGACAAGAATGTTCCATCGCAGCTGCATGTAAATGCACGTAATCGCGGCTAACAGCAATGTGCAATTGCTGTGCTTGGAGTCTTGGGATTCTAAAATAACTAACATGCTTTTAATCTTCCTGGCGGTATTCCCATGTGGCTCGGGGTTAATTTTCACTGCCAAAAGCGGTAACCCCTGAGCCACACTCGGGGTTGCATAGCAAGATGCAGGCAAAGTTACTTACCTTGTCCCCTGGATCCTGCGATGTCCCCCGCTGTGTCTGCGGGCTGTGTCTTCTGCCAGATTCACTGTGAGCCGGTCTCCATTCCCTGTGAGCGTCACGTCACATGGAGACAGAGTCCGGCGGCAAATTCAAAAAGTGAAACACACATAACACATACAATACACTGTAATCTGTAAGATTACATTACTGTATCAAATCATTTCACATTATTATATATGCCATTCTTTGTGCCTGGAAACTTGATTATGTCCATGCCATCCAAAAAGCATCCTTTATGTCAAAAGCAGTTTTTGATCAGCTAGAAAACAGCGATAGTAAATAAGAATCATTTGCAGAATTGAGTGATACCGATTCTTGGGGAAATTCATCATCAGACACTGAGAGTGAGGACAGCGAAAATTCTGCAAATTAGCAAATTTCAGTGTTTGTTATTTGATTACATTATTGAATACATTTTATTATTATTATTATTATATTATTATTTTTGAAAATTATTATATTATAATTTATGATTTCGTGTTTCAAACTTTACAATACCCGGGATGTCTACTAGACTTTTGTTTGGACAGATTTAAGTGAGTTATTCCTAAGAATTACAGGCCTACAATATAAACCGACAAATTTCTATGTGAAACAATGTACCGCTTTTAGACGCAAAAATCTGACATAATCATTCCGCCAGGGAGGTTAACAGCGGCAGAACAGCCACCCGTGTGAAAGAGGCTTGAGGTTTGTTATTTCATACAGTATTTATCAATAAATACTGTTCATCGTTTATTATTAGTTACTCTGTATTGTTTTTGTAATTTCAATGTGTTTTTTTTGTTGTTGTTTTGCTACTCATATGTTTTCCATTTTCATTTTCTCACTGAGCCTAGAGAAACAGCTTTTTATTTTGTAGTTCAGGGTTATTCCCTGTCTTGTTTCGCTTTCCTTTGAGTATTACATCACTACTTCCTTGCTTGAAGAAGGAATTTTTTCATGACTAGGGAAATAAAAACATTGGGGGTAATGTATAAAAACTGGAGGAAATAAAGGACTGTTTTACAAACAACTATCCAGACCTGCAAAGAATGACAGATGTACTTTCCATGGAACCTAGAAGATCTTTGCTTTTCCTTTCCTTTAGTAGTTTTTACAATTGCAAACTGAATTTGTAATTCATTTTGCAATTAATATTTAATAAATAGTACAATTCTGCTCTGGTTACAGTGAAGAAATATGTAGTGGATGGTACATAATTAATAGGAGCTTTTTATTTGACAACTGACACAATTTACTATAAAATATTGTGATGTGATATTTACAAGTGAAACCTAACTTCATCTAAAATTTTTCTTTTGCAACTTCCTATAGCTTTCAGAGATGCTTGACTGGGTTGGGCCAATGGAATCGATAAACAGAACATTTGTGTTTGAATATACGAAAAGGCATAGGTAAGGGGGAGACTGGCATTAGTGTGTGTAGGATAGGTCATGTTTAGCTGGGGGGAAGTTCTAGGAGGAAAGGCTTGCAGGAACTGTTAGGCAGCAACCATTTAGTCTGGAAGAGGTTGTGCAGGAGGGTGAGTGGTATCTAGCTAGAATAGCTTTTTTTCCAGTTAGCATAGTTTGTTTGTTAGTTTGGAGGTGTAATTAGAGGAACTAATGAGGAAGATTAGGGAGCAAGCTTTGGTATAGGAGTCTGACTAGGTGTAACTGGCAGAGGTTTCTGACACTCAGAGCCAGGAGGAGTCACCCTTCTGAACATCTCTCGGTGAGTCCAGCTTCTTCATCCCATAAAGAGCATGACTGGAGACAGGGTGGTAAGGTGTCACCTTTGAGAGAGAGTCAGCCTCCGGCACATTGAGTGCTACCAACATCTACTGCAGTGAGGCACAATTTTTGGGATAGTGGAAGGGCTGGTGAGCATAAGAGGGTCATCTGGAGAGAGTCTGAGCATCCATCGCTGAAGGTTCTCAATACTGTTCCAGCATTGGACGCAGAATTTTTTTTTCCACAGGTGGTCTCCAGATAGAGGGAGGTTGAGTTGGGCCTGAGTTGGCAAGCATGGACATGCTTGATCTAAGGAGGGGTTTGCAGGAAGAGTGGGGACAGTGTCTCTTCTTTTCACAGAAGGAGCAGGAACAACCCTAGCTTCTGTTCTGTTAATCTTATGTTTTATATGTATCATAAACTGAAGTGATCTGACATAATCTCCTAGAACAGAGCCTGCACTACCTCAGTCTGGATAGTGTACATCTGATGGATGTGGGACTAGATGCCTTTAGCTTTGGACTTTGGCATGAGATTGAGGCTTGCATGCAAGTATAGTCCCTGCACATGGGTGGTGGGCTCCTGACGATACCATAAACCTTCATTGTGCCAAAGAGCTGGAAATAATGGTGTAGTGTGGAGGCATTGTCAGGGGTCTGGGGGTAATTTTGTCAGGTTATGTTCTTTCTTAACTGGGATGTGTTACATGATTTGCATGATTTTATTGTATATGTTTGTTAGTTTGATAAAAATTATGTATTTACTTAATTTAAATTTTCAATTCTTTTCTCATTGCAATGATGTGGCCTATCTATTTGTTTGTTATAAATCTGCAGAATTTTAGTGTGATTTTTGGATAGGAAAGAGCAAATTTTGCCCCAGCATTTGTCATGCAGCTCCACATTTAGGCAGAGGGGAGGCTTGACTTCTATGGGCCAATAGTTAAGCACAGCGTAAATATTGAGGTTTAAATAAAGAATTGGGAATAATTGGAGGAACAAGACAGGCATCTACTCTTTTCTACTAACTAATACTAACCTACGATCTACCAGCGTGCTGGAAAATGTATGAGTGCATGTATTCAGAATATATATTTTTTTAGAAACATACCCATTCTTTGTTCAGATCTTCAAGCGACCTCAGAGCAGCACCATACCCATCATAATTTATATTATATTAGCCAAAAGTTAAACCTGGGTGGCTAAACACTAGTGTAAAAAGGCACATTAGTGAGAAAAAAAGGTTCTTCAAGAAACATAAGACAGATAGGTAATTATGTTGGGTAATTATGGTGGGTGCCAACAGGTAGAGGAAAGGGAGATCAGTTAACATCTGTATGCTGATCTCCTCTTCCTGTTACTAACCTGGAAGTGACATGTAAACGCATGAGTAAGATCAATAAGTCTAGGCTCATTATTCTTGGTTAACCCTAAACTGATAACCCGTAGGGTCTTTTAACCACTTCAATACAGTGCACTTTTACCCCTTTCCAGCCTATGTCTTCTACATTTTTTTGTTGAAAATAACCCAAATCAGTGTATATTAATTGAACTGAAAATTAATCATTCCTGATGTACTGATGGCCTATCTCATTTCTTGGGGTCCAAAAATGTCAAGATTGTACAGATATCCCCAAATGACTTATTTTTGGAATGTATAACTCCAAGGTATTTAGTAAGAGGCATGGTGAGTTGTAAGTTTTTGTCAGCATTTTTATGAACATTAAGAAATGTAAAAAAAATGTTTTTCTTATTTTTTTTACATACTGTCACCAGTGCAGTACAGCATCATCGTGGTGATCAGGGATACTGACAGTATGAAAAAAAAAACATTTATTTCAATGTTTTTTATTTTTTATTAGATATATATATATATATATATATATATATATATATATATATATATATATTTTTTTTTTTTTTTTACAGTTTTTAACACCCTTTGACCATAGCAACATTGTACTACTCTTTTTTTACATATTATGTTTGCTTATAGCAAGGAATTTCATTACTATAAGCAAGCATTTTAGGGAATCAAATTGATTCATGTTTTGTTGTGATTAGCTGTGATTAGCCACAGCTGATCACCTGACACAGATGGGCTTTGATTGGCCCAGTCTATACCATGTGATTACTGTGACCAATCACAGCTAGCAACACAATGGTACACAATGAAAGGAAGCATCCATTGTTTACAACTGTCCTGTGATCTGCTGTGATTGGTTACAGTGGTCACATGATACTGGCAGCAGGCCGGTACAGTGATCAGTCATGTCTGGTGGACACAGCCGGTGACAGATCACAGTGCAGTGCGACCATGCGGGTGCTAGCGAGGCGCGTTCCGGTAGGATGTCACATGACATCCACCCAGATCGATGAGAGTTCCACCCAGCCATCATTTCGCTATAAGCTGGATGGGAACTGGTTAAAGCATTGCCTAAGGAAAATATAGGATACTGAAGTTTAGCAGCATTTCACGGGCATGTGCAATTTTTAAAGTTTGACATGTTGGGTATTTATTTCCTCAGTACAACTTCATCTTTTAGTCTTCAAAAAAATAAATTGGGTAATTTATTGCATGTGTGTGCCCTAAAATAAACTTTGGCTTATTTTTCAGTGAAATGTTGCATTTCCAAAACCCTTGCGCTAATATTGTGTGACATCAAAACATTTTAATTCCACTATTAGAGTTGAGCGAACTTCTAGAAGTTCGGGTTCTGCTGGTTTGGCCGAACTTCGGGACAAAGTCCGGGTTCGGGTCCGGACAGAACCCGAACTTTGCCCCGGACCCCGAACCCCATTGAAATCAATGGGGACCCGAACTTTTAGGCACAAAAATGGCTGTAAAAAAGTCCTGGAAAGTCCTAGAGGTCTGCAAAAAGAAGGAAAATGGGCGTAAGAGTGGGACAAGTGCCCTATCAAGAAATGGGGACAGGGAAATAACTTTAAATATTTTTTAAAAACCAAAATAAAAAATTTTTTATAAATTTCAATAAAGGGACAGGGGTAAAGAACTATCCCGTGAACAGGGTGAGAATGCGGGTAAAAGGAA
>BLSH010305606.1:367094-389663 GCA_018402905.1 Glandirana rugosa | reverse complement strand
ATATGTGTAGATTAAACTTAAACATATGTTAGTCCGTCGCGCCCCCTGGTGGCCAATATGCAAATCGCCGTATATTTACGGCGATTCGCGCCCAGCTCCCCGACTGCCGCCGTGAAAAGACGGCGCGCGGTCGGGAAGCAGTTAATCTGGCCATACATTGTACAATTTTCTTGTTCAATTTCCTTAGATTAGATTTACCTTCAACTATGTACTGCAAAGACCTGCCTGATTGTATACAAATTCAAATTGTTTAAATTTGACCTCATATTAAATAGGTTTGGTAAATCTAAAGCAAAATTGTACAAGAATATTGTATAATGTATGGCCAGCCTAATTTGCCATGTCCTCTTCTAAGGCTCTATTCACACTTGTACAACTCCAAAGTTGAGTATACTTTGGAGTGCAACTTTAACGCAACTTTGATGCCAAGTTGGATGGGTGCAACTTAGATATGACTTTGGCTTTCAACAGTGATAATGAACAATGGTTGCAAACTGTTGCATTGTATAACATTCAGATACGACTTTAATGCAACTTTTTAGGGTTAACATTAAAATCTGTGGCCCTCAAGTTGCATGAAAGTTGGACCAAAGTAGTGCATGACTTACTTTGAAGTCGCTGCAACTTTAATTTGCATATATAGGAATGGTTATCATTGGAAAACATGGGAAATGACTTGTCATGTGACTTGGTGTCCAAAGTTGCATGACGAGTCGCACAAGTGCGAATGGAGCCTTCAGGTAACCTTTGTGATGGTACCTTACCTTATCTTACTACATTTTATTTAATTCAATTTGAGGGATATTGATCTTCCCATCAGCTACCTTAAAGCATATGCAGCCAGTATGTTTTTTCCGTTGTGCATAATGGAATAGAATAACAAGGCCAAAAAGGCTCTTCTCTAACCACTTCCTTACCGGGCCATTGTAAAATGACGCCGGCAAGGTGCACTCACCATCCTGGATGGACGTCATATGACATCCTCCCGTGTTCGCTGCTCCTGTAGGCCCCCGGGAGCCCGCATTGTGGCGATCGGGGATGAGTCATGTCCCTTGGACACAGCCCATCCCCAATCAGTGTAAAGAGCTAACAAAAAATGTCTCTTTACCATGTGACCAGCTGTGTCCAATCACAGCCGGTCACATGCACTGTCCTTGTGCACGATGCTTGTGCGTGCCCCTAGGGGTACACAGAGCGACGATCGGGGACGAGGCTTGTCACCCTGACGTAGCCTATCCCCGATCATGGTAAAGAGCCAATGAAATTGGCTCTTTACCACATGACTGGCTGTGTACAATCACAGCTAATCACAGAATGTCAACAAACCGATGTAACTAGCTGTTACCGGGTTCTCCTTCTCACACGCTGATCGTGTGTGAGAAGGAGATTGCGGTAACAGCTCGTTACCACTTAAAGTACACACCAAGCACACTGATTGCTCCCCCAGTAATAAACCTTTCACCAACCAATCAAAGTACCTGTCACCAGCCCATCAGAGTACACAAGTACCTGTCACCAGCCCATCAGAGTACACAAGTACCTGTCACCAGCCCGTCAGAGTACCCAAGTACCTTTCCCCAGCCCATCAGAGTACCCAATTACCTGTCACCAGCCCATCAGAGTACCCGAGTACCTGTCACCAGCCCATGAGAGTACCCAAAACCTGTCATCAGCCCATCAGAGTACCTGAGTACCTGTCACCAGCCCACCAGAGTACCCAAGTACCTGTCGCCATCCTATCTGAGTACCCAAGTACCTGTCATCAGCCCATCTGTGTACCTGAGTGACTGTCACCAGCCCATCTGAGTACCCGAGTACCTTTCATCAGCCCATCTGAGTACCCAAGTACCTGTTACCAGCCCATCTGTGTACCCGAGTGACTGTCAGCAGCACATCTGAGTACCTGAGTACCTGTCACCAGCCCATCTGAGTACCTGTCACCAGCCCATCTGATTACCTGAGTACCTATCACCAGCCCATCTGAGTACCCGAATACCTGTCACCAGCCCATCTGCGTACCCAAGTACCTGTCACTACCCCATCTGAGTACCTGTCACCAGCCTATCTGAGTACCTGAGTACCTGTCATCACTCCATCTGAGTACCCAGGTACCTGTCGCCGGCTCATCAGAGTACCCGAGTACCTGTCACCAGCCTATCTGAGTACCCAAGTACCTTTCACCAACCCATCAGAGTACCCGAGTACCTGTCACCAGCCCATCAGAGTACCCGAGTACCTGTCACCAGCCCATCTGAATACCTGAGTACCTGTCACCAGCCCATCCGAGTACCTGTCATGAGCCCATCTGAATACCCGAGTACCTGTCACTACCCCATCTGAGTACCTGTCACCAGCCCATCTGAGTACCTGAGTACCTATCACCAGCCCATCTGAGTACCCTAGTACCTGTCACCAGCCCATCTAAATACCTGAGCACCTGTCACCAGCCCATCAGAGTACCCGAGTACCTTTTACCAGCCCATCAGAATACCCAAATACCTGTCACCAGCCCATCTGAGTACCCGAGTACCTGTCACCAGTCCATCAGAGTACCCAAGTATCTGTCACCAGCCCATCTGAATACCCGAGTACCTGTCACCAGCCCATCCGAGTACCTGTCATGAGCCCATCTGAATACCCGAGTACCTGTCACTACCCCATCTGAGTACCTGTCACCAGCCCATCTGAGTACCTGAGTACCTATCACCAGCCCATCTGAGTACCCTAGTACCTGTCACCAGCCCATCTAAATACCTGAGCACCTGTCACCAGCCCATCAGAGTACCCGAGTACCTTTTACCAGCCCATCAGAATACCCAAATACCTGTCACCAGCCCATCTGAGTACCCGAGTACCTGTCACCAGTCCATCAGAGTACCCAAGTATCTGTCACCAGCCCATCTGAATACCCGAGTACCTGTCACCAGCCCATCAGAGTACCTGAGTACCTGTCTCCAGCCCATCAAATTACCCGAGTACCTGTCGCCAGCCCATCAGAGTACCCGAGTACCTGTCACCAGCCCATGCCTCATAAAATATATATTGGGGGTGTTTAATTTCCAAAATGGGGTCATGCTCCTAGAATACATGAAGGTACTACTTCAATGTTTGACCTCTCTATGTAGCCAGGCTGTGCAAAAGTCTCACACATGTGGTATCGCCATACTTGGGATGAGTAGCAGAATGTATTTTGGGGGGTAATTTTTGCTATGTGCATGCTATGTGTTAGAAATATCTTATAAATTGACCACTTTGAGTAAAAATAAAAACGTTTTCATTTTCTTTCCACGTTTTCGAAAACTTGTGGAAAAAATTAACCATTTAAAAGACTCACAATGCCTCATAGAATATACGTTGGGGTGTTTGTTTCCAAAATGAAGTCATTTTGTGGGTAATTCTATTGTCCTTGTGCTCCAGGGCCTTCAAACGTGTAATAGGTCTTTAGGAAATTTATGCTCCTAGAATGCTTGACAGTGCTCCCTGCATGTTGGAACTCTCTATGTGGCCAGGCTATGAAAAAGTCACACACATGTGGTATCGTTATACTCGGGAGGAGTGGCAGAATGTATTTTGGGGTCTAATTGAAAGTATGCATATGCTGTGTGTGAGAAATAACTTGTTGCTATGACAATTTTGTGTAAAAAAATAAAATAAAATTAATTTCTTAATTTTCCCAAGAATTGTGGGAAAAAAATACAACTACAAAAAACTCGCCATGCCTCTTACTAATATAAATACCTTGGAATGTCTACTTTTCAAAAAGGGGTCATTTGGGGTATTTATACTTTCCTGACATTTAAGGACCTCAAGAAATGAGATAGGCCATCGGTACACCAGGTGCAATCAATTTTCAATGATTGGCACCATAGCTTGTAGACTCTGTAACCAAATTTTGGCCCACATTTATGAACAAAAATTACTTATTTGCAAAATTTTATCATAGAAACTAAAAAAAAGTAGTTTTTTTTCAAAATGCTCTTTTTTCACTTATGTCACAAAAAAATAAAAACCCAGAGGTGATTAAATACCACCAAAAGAAAGCTCTATTTGAAGGTGAAAAAAAAAATTATAAAAATTTTGTTTGTGTACAGTGTTGCATGCCTAAGTAATTGACATTCAAATTGAGAGAGCAATGAAAGCTGAAAATTGGCCTGGGCAGGAGGGTATAAGTGTCCTATATTGAAGTGTTTAAAGAGAACTTATCATTAGACCACCTTAATAAAATGTTCATAAAATTACCTAAAAAATGCATTGTAACAATATTATGACTTAACTAGTTCCCCACCGCGCACAGTATATTTCCTGCGGCGGTGTGGATGCTTACCGCAAATCGCCGTAGGGGGAGCACGCGTGCTCCTGAGAAGTGTGCCCGCAGGGGTGTGGACCTGATGTCCGCCGGCGAGCCGCGATGAACGGCCACAGCTAAAGAACGGGGAACCGCTGATGTAAACACGGCGGTTCCCTGCTCTGTTAGTGGGGGCATAGGAGATCTACTGATCCCTGTTACTGGGATCAGTTAGATCTCTTATGCCCATGGTAGCTCAGCCCCCCCCCACATTAATAATACACCGGGGGAACACAGTTAACCCCTAGATCTCCCCCTGCAGGTTAACCCCATTCACTGCCAGTGACATTTATACAGTAATCAGTGGACATTTAAATTTCTGATCGCTGTATAAATGTCATTGGTCCCAAAAAGTGTCAAAATGGTCCGACATGTCCGCTGCAATATTGCAGTACTGCTAAAAATCGCAGATAGCCGCCATTACTGGTAAAAAAAAAAAAAAAAAATAAAAACCCCAGACATGAATTCTCATCACCCATAAACGCGGCCACTTTTGCGCAAACTAATCAATAAATGCAGATTGTGATTTTTTTTACCAAAAATATGAGGAAAAATATAAATCGGCCAAAATCGATGAACAAAAATGTTTTTTTATATTTTTTTTGGATTTGTATTTTAGCAAAAAGTAAGAAAAATTTTTTTTTTGCAAAATTGTCGCTCTTCTTTTGTTTATAGCGGCGATCAGAAATGACGCAGAGGGGATCAAATACCACCAAAAGAAAGCTCTATTTGTGGGAAAAAAAGGAGACAAATTTTGTTTCGGTACAACGTCACACGACTGTGCAATTGTCAGTTAAAATGACGCAGTGCCGAATTGCAAAAAGTGCTCTGGTCCTAAAGTGGGAAATCCTTCCAGGGCTGAAGTGGTTAATGATGCTGGATTATTAAAAACGTTGAGAATGTTCATACAATAAATTTAGCAAAGATTCAATTCAATTCAATCGTGTGAAAATAAAATTCCTGTTTACATATTTCATCTTCACAAGACTGGATAAGTGAAGTTAATATTTATACAATGTATTGGGTGAACATCATCAACTCCTTTAGTAAATCAGCCTCCATCACTTTGTATTTTAAAGTCTTGCCAAGCTCCAACAGATTTGAACAGGGATATTCCTTCCATAAGGCAAGGTCAAAGTTTTCCACATTGCCTAGTGAATGTTTTGTCTACGTCTTGGTTCAGCCCAAGGTGGGTAAAGAACACAGTGTGTATCTCTTATTTATACAAGCCCAGTAAAGCCATAATGTGGAGATCAGTGCTTAAAGTGGTGGTAAAGCCTGCTTTGTGATTTTTACACACAGGTAAGCCTATAATAAGGCTTACCTGTAGGTAAAATTAATATTCACTGATATTCACCCTCCATGCAGCCAGTAGGGATGGGCCCGCGGTTCGAGTTGAAAGTAAGTTTGCCCGTCCGTCAAAGTGTGAACATCATGTGGCATTCAAGGCAACTTCGCCTGCCGCGGAGCACCCCATAATGCATGGCAAGATGACAGTGAGCACAGCTCCTCCTCCATGGGAGGGCCGCCGCCGTCTGTGCTCACCGTGTTTTGACAGTTTATTTATAGTCAAGGACTGGGCCACCCGGTGATGTAGCGGGTGACCCCGCCCCCTTGGATGTCAGGTGACGTCACTCAATTATGTCACGGGGTGGCCCTGTCCTTCACTATAAATAAACTGTCAAAACAAAGGGAGCCCTCCCATGGAGGAGGAGCTGTTGCATTTTTTTTCTTTTTTTGGGTACGTCGCGTGCCGTAATTGACAATGGATTGCAACAGGGGCCAGGCTGCATGCTCGGATAAGGGTCTGGTTTGGATCCCAGGGGGGACCCCACGTCAAGTGTTTTTTAAAGTTTGGCGCAGGGTTCCCCTTAAAATCCATTCCAGGCCTGAAGGGCCTGGAATGGACTGGGGGGACCCTACGCAAATTTTTTCAGTGATTTTTATCTATATTGCCGGGAGACGGCAATACATTACAGCCGCGAGTGGTTTTAAATGACAATTTTTCCTTTAAAAATGTAATTTTGCTCTGGCACTATTCTAAACATCACAGAGGTGCGCCCTTTTACAGGCAGACTAAGGGGACCCCCCCCCCCAGGCACATTTTTTAAAGGAATATTTCATTTTTATTGTTTCACTTTAAGCATTATTAAAATCACTGCTCCTGAAAAAATGATCAATTAAAAAACTTTTTTTTGCATTGATACATGTCCCCTAGGGCAGCACCAGGGTCCCCATACACTTTGTATGGCAATAACTTGCATATAAGCCTTTAAAATGAGCACTTTTGATTTTTCATGTTCAGGTCCCATAAACTTGGCCGGAGTGACGCCATCACGGCTTCAGCCAATCACACAGCTGGAGTTTGCGAACCCAGAAGAAAGACCAGGAGAAGATGGAAGCCCTCTCAGCGGGGACAGCACAACACTGGAAGGCTTTGTTCTAAGGTAAGTATTCCATAATGTGCTACTTGAGTGCCTTATGAAACACATTGAGACCAGCCTTGCTATGCTTGTTTGTTACTGTTGTTCTTCCAGCAGCAGTAGCCACTATGATAGTGAGCAGAATTGAAAGTGTATCTAAATCCAAAGACAAACGTACAGTATTGAAACGTACTAGTTCTTAAATGTAGACACTGCGTTCGTTTTATTTTTTTACAGACATTTTTTGCCTTTATTTTCACCTAATATTCCTGCAAACCACACAATTCATATCTCTTTGTTTCTGCACTACATTTTATACTGTGCCTATTGTGACTGCCTTGGTAATATACAGGTTTTCATATAGGCTCACATGAAGTGACAAGGACTTTTCCTGGCAAGAGCTACATGTATTTTCTTTTGCTTGCTCAGAATGTTCTTAGCCCGAAAAGTGAAAACCAATGCAGCCACTACATCTAAGCACTGGTAAACTGCAATATATTACATTTTTTTTTTTTTGGATTAGAAAGGCTATCTGTACATGGATGTGTGTCTGTATGTAGTCTGGATGAGTTGGAGCAAGGTATTGTATAATATGGGGCCTATGGACAAAAGCTATCATTAAAAAAAAAAAAAAAAAAAAATCAATGGGGGTTAGGTCAGAAATAATGGGGCACAGCTATTATTATTCTTAATATTAGGTTTACAATAAAAAAAAATATTATTCTATGACAGGACCTATTACTGCATTCTTAACCTATGTATTCCTATTTATCACATTCATTCCTATTGATCATATTCGTATCCTATCCTATATAAAGTGTACGAAAAGGCAAAACTTTTGTTTTGTTTATTTATAAATTAGGGAAGAGTTAAACTCTCTGTTATATTTTCATTGTGGTCTGTGTCCCTGCTGGGGAGATTCACCCATCTATTTGTCCTATGACTATTGTCACTGAAACAGAAAATAAGTTGAAAATGTTAGAGTTGTCACTAGAGCAAGAGATGAAGGCAGATCATCCAACAGGTAAATATGTTTCAGTGACTTGTTTAGGTGGGAAATTCCTTTAAATTTGGAGGGATTTCCTTTTATGTTGTGTCTCCAGGCCAAGAAGTTTAGGGAAATCTCCAAAGTGGGGCAGAGAAAAAACAGTTTTTACCATTCCCTACTCTAGCCAAAGCTAAAAAAAATACATTTTAAGTGCAATTTAAGTATGGGACTGAATCTATTTAAATTATTCTAATAAAAAATCATATTAATTCCCATGATCCTGTTTGCCAGCTTTAGATAAATGTTTTTTTTTTACCTTTTACCCTGTTTAACTGGTAAAGTGGCCCTTTTATCTGCTACATTTAGATGTAAATGTAAACAGTATATGGCAGGGATAAGCAATTAGCGGACCTCCAGCTGTTGCAAAACTACAAGTCCCATCATGCCTCTGCCTCTGGGTGTCATGCTTGTGGCTGCCAGAGGCTTGCTATGCCTCATGGGACTTGTAGTTCTGCAATAGCTGGAGGTCCGCTGATTGCATATCGCTGGTATATGGACACTGTAATACATTAACTGTTTGTTTTTTAAAATAATCTATAACAATAAAAAGAGAATATATATGAACACTGTAGTGAATAAACTTTCTTTGAAATAAAATCCATCTGCCCAACATATTTCCCTATCATTGAGAAAAAAAAAAATGAAAGCTTAAATCCACAGACAAAAAAAAGATGGCAATTATGATGATCGGGGTTACTTGTTTACATGTTTTGCTTATCTTTATTCAGAAAAAAGTTCCTTTATATAATGTGATTTACAGTAAGAACATCTTTATGTTCACAGAGTGTGCAGAAACAAAATTCTACTGATATGAGCCCCACCAATGAACAAGCAATACCACCATCATTGCACTTGCACATCTAAAGAAATAAACCTTATTGGTCTCTGGTGCACAACATATTATAAGTCAAGCCCCTTCTAATGCATTCAGAGCTACATGGGTGCACACAAAAGGGCTTTTAGGCTAAAAAGGAGTTATCAACTACAAGGAAAAATTTAATAAAGACGCATTGTACCTCTTTGTTAGGTCAGTTACATCACAAGGCATGGGAAATTTTGCCCTATAAATCGCCAACAAGAGTAATTCCAAATGGATCCAATTCAATTGTTGACCATAAGTTATTGAGCGAAGCTGGGATACCAAAAACCAGAATAAGCTGTGGGCCATGATCTGGGCTCTGCTAAAAAGACGAATAGGGACCATATGACATATGTCAATATTATTTATAATATCTAAGCAATTGCAGAAATTAAATCTTCTTCTTGTGAGTATTTTGTTATTGTAAGGGTAGATATATGAAAACATGCTTGAATTATAGTGAGGCTCCGCATCAAAGGAGTTCCCAGCAGCATAATGAAGTCAAGGAAAAACAGAATTGTTATGTGAGTCAATTAAGCAATTTCACCGTATCTATGTGAGTTTTGTTGATGTAGTACAAAAATGTATTTTTCATGTTACAAAAGTCCCAATAGCGCATAGATCTTTACAGAATGCGAACAGAGCCAGGGTTCTGAGTAGCCATGTCTAATTAGCAGTTGTTACCTCTGTTTCATATGTCCTTATTTGCAGAAAATAATAATAATAATAATAATAATCGTTTTCAAACCTTTCCTTTTTTTTCTATCCTTACAGTTAATGCTAGGCAGTCATATTAAGGTTTGTAAGTTTCTTATCAGTAATGCAACCATAAAAAATATCCTATATGCCCTTTACTTCAACTTTCAACAGTTGACTTCTATCTTATTTTTTCTGGAGTTTATCTTCTATGATCTTTCAAATCACTTTCGCAGCTGTAAGACTTGTTCATATCAGAAGTAAAAAAATCTCTCCATGTTTAGCTACCTTAACGCGTATTATTACTGCACAGACTGAAAAAATGAAAACTTAAAAGCATCTTAATGTTTTAATAACTAGCACATAAATGTCAAGCTTGCAATGTTTTATATCAACGCAGAGGGGGAAAATGACAAGAGTGGTGCAGGCCTATGTTTCTGGTATCACTTATCAATCTTTTGGCTGCTTTTCTTTTCAAAGCAATAGTTATACTAAGTGAACCATGTAAAGTGACTATGCCACTTTGGCTATTCAGGGAGTAATGACAGGTTCTCTTTTTAGTTCAGTTTTATATGTGGATTTTGCAGTTGCACTAGTCTTATTTATTGAGGCTGTTCAGCCTTTCCCATTTTACCTTATTTTTTTTAATGTATTCTTGTTTGGTAATAGTATGGCAAAGCATTAGGGATAAAAGTACTTTGAATTCTCCTTACAACCTAGTGATAATCCTTAATCGCATCACAATGATCTAAATGGATAGCAAATAATCTTTTACCTTCAAATGGTGCTTTGCGTGAAATCTGAAGTTACAGACAGGGCTTGTGGGAACATGGGAAAATGCAGTTCCAACAACTCCAGCACTGAATGTATGCAATGGCAATAGGTTCTGATATGCTGGCGGATCTATTCATGCTGGCAGGAATCTATTTTTGTGTGGGGGGTCTACTGTTGCTGGGGAAGTCTATTATTGCTGGGGGGGGGGGGCAATTGTTGAGGTATATTGTTGCTGGCTTATGGAAGGTCTATTGATGCTGGCTGCTGGGAGATCTATAGTTGTTGCTCAAGGTCTATTGTTGCAGCAGTGGATCTGTTGTTGCTGGGCTGGATCTATTGTCACTGGGGTGTTTTTTGTAACAGGTGGTCTATTGTTGCTGTGGGGTATAATGTTGTGTGGTGGATCTACTGTTACTGGGGTGGGTCTAGTGTTGCTGGGGTTATCTGTTTTTCTCAGGGATCTAGTATTGCTGGGGGAATCTAGTATTACTGGGGGTATCTATTGCTGCTGGGGGGGCATCTATTGTTGCTGTGTGGGGGATATATTGTTGCTGGGGTGGGTCTAGTGTTTCTGGGGAGTATCTATTATTGCTGGGGGGATATATTGTTGCTGGCTGCAAATGTATTTTACTGCTTTTCTTGTTATCATTAACAAAGTCCATACAAATTATTTAGCACCATAAAATAATACTTGGTTTGGTACTCTCTAAAAGGGCTGGGACTAGGAGGTGGGTAGGGGTGGAACTAAGAGATGGTGCTCAGAGGTGGATAAGAGGTGGAGGCAAGGAGTGACTCAGAAGGGGGGGGGGGTTCCTGCACCTATTCTCTGAGAAAAATGCCTTGGTTACAGGTCTCAGCAATCCTGAATAAACTGGAGATTGGGGCAGATACTGGCATGATACTGGCATGACATTTTCCATTATTTTTTGGGATGCCTTGAAAGTTTATACAATCATATTAGGCACAATTATTGGTGAGGCGGATGGTACTGAGACCCCAGTGCTTCTGGGCATCATAGCATGGGCATGGTATGATGTAGTTACAGATCTGCCTGTAAAACAAGGTTGGGACCATTTTAACAGACTTCCTGACTTCATAACATGAAATTATATGCATTTGTTTCTAAATGATAACAGTATTTTGACCTTCTCTGTCATACCCATGTATGACCAACCAAGGAATTTGCAGCTATGAGCATCATATATAACAAGGTGATATTCATTATAATTATTTTTAGCACCTCATATATTATAGTACATTTGGGGTATATACATATTTCTTTCTGTCTAACTTTCTAACTACTGTTTTTTATGATTACTTTATGATAAAAGAAAGGTTACATTAACTCTTTGTACTGATTGCATCTCAAGGGAACCCACTTTCAGAGCCAACATCGAGAGAAGGTCACAATACAATCCATAATCTACACTTAAACTTCAGAGCCTTCCATTTGATACTCAGTCTACAGTGCACCATATGTGATCAAGATTAAATAAAACTGCAGTAGTTTAAGTCTAGCACTTATCTTCAGTGAAAAGTCATGGAACAATAGCACAGGTACAAGCCTTTTTATAAGAAAATGTTTAAACACCATAGGACAATAGTGGTTATCTAAGTCAGTTCAACAGGATAAAACTACAGTTTCTCATCTTGTTCAAGTATATTTAACTTCTCCACTGGCTTCAGTAGATCCTCTCATCTTTATCCAACTGCTCTTAAAAAACCCAAGAATGCACTCTGCCAGAAAACTGCTCTGTACATGTCGTCTATTTTTTGTCCTAAAAGATTGAGAATTGAATTGCAGTGAAAACCTTCATCAGTTAGCAGTGACAGGCTGTAACTTGTAGTATGCAATGTACAGTTAGTAAGTATCCTTCCTGAAGCGTCTTATATTGTTTCTTTTATTTTTTTTGCATATGTGCCAGATTCAGTTTGGGCACCGTTTTATATAACCTGAGAATGTTTGAAGACATGGAAAGATATTTGTGTTCTTGTGGGAGAAAATACAATAAATGCAATAAATAACATAAGTAACTGGTCCAAGTCAAACTTGCTGACTGTATTTTTTCTATGCGAAACTACCAGGCAGGTGACAAAGGACTTAAGAGGATGCACCAATGATATTATTTTGTAGATTGTAGTGGTAAGAAGTATGTAACATACAGTATACAAAGTGCAGTGGTCCAGAGTTTGTAATGTGCAATACGCTGCACAGAGTGCAGAGGCAGACATGAGTAACAAAACAATGCAGCGTACATAGTGCAGTGGTCAGGATTATGTAATGCACAGCCTAGAACACAGGGTACAGGGATCAAGAATGTGTATTATACAGCTTAGTGGAAAGACTGCAGCACTGAGGAACTTCAAATGCCCCTATATACTTATACACTATTCACAGCCAACAGCGTCCCCATTAATCCCAGCCTCAATTCCTCGGCTGACCTCTAACTGATGACATTGTTGAGTTGTGGAAGCATTCCTCTGCTGACTGTTTACACGTGACAGAAATGATTGTCTCAACTGTCAATGCTGCTGCATATCTGCACTGATTGTTGTACACTGCAGATGGGGAGCTTATTGAATTATGGAACAATAAGCGGGCTCCCCGACACCATCCCCCCCCCCCCATATGAATGAGTATGAGCTCTCCCGGGTGAAGTCATTGACCAAATATGGGCATGACTATATTTGGTCAATGATGTCACCTGCATTCCTTTGCATATATGAGCTGTCATCCACCGGACCTGTCCTTCAGAAGCAATGGGACCAGAGTTGCATCAGCGGGTGGTGTTTTAATTTTTTTTCAGTGGGTTTCTGGGTGTCCAGCATGGTGATTGATATGGATCTACATCACTGGGCAACAAGACTGACTATGGTTATACATTATTGGACCTTTTTTAAATTAAAGGATTTGTCAAAAACTGAAAATAAAAGCGTTTACATGTTTTATGAATGGGTAGGAGTACTATGTACCATTTACTTCACATAGAGAGGGGGCTGGTGTTTGGGACCCCCTTATTGTTAAAGGGGCTTCCAGATTTTGATAAACCCATGGTCTCGGACCACTGGGCCAGGGTGGTAGAAAAGAGGTCCTAATCCTCAAACATATGGACAAAGTGCAAGGTACCCTTCCATGCTGAAGCCATCTGGCCTGGTATGATTCGATGGGGGGGAGTTCACCCTCCCTTTCATGTATGAATTTTTATTTTTTTTTGTTATTGCACGGGGTTCCCCTGAACCAAAAGGGTTTGAGACAGAATGTGGGGGGGGGGGAGGGGGGTGACTCACATTTATTTTTGTGTACGAGGTTCATCCAAAAATTCATATCAGCCCTGTAGGGTCTGGTATGAATTTAAGAAAGAGGTCCTATGTTTTTTGTGTGTGGGGGGTGGTCCCCTCATCTAGGTCTGGTCTGGTATAGATTAATAAAATCTCCTGGCCACTTTATTTAGAAACAGAATGGCAATTTAACATTTTAACCCATTTATGATGAGGGTAAAAGAAATCATAGTGCCTGAACACAATTTTGAAACTTTGACCTGTTAGTAAAACTGTACTAATAATTGCAACTACTTAGTGTATCCAGGTGAATTATACTTTGTTTCTTGCAGGATAAATAGTGCTTTTGTTTGAAGGTAAATTGTATTGATATCTCCTGTTATTAAAGTAAAACTGACACAAAATAGTAAAAAAAAATAGCTCTACATTTCTTGCTATTACCATAGCCAACCACCAAAGAACAATGCAAAATAAATTCCCTTTGCTCCTGGCGCCTGTACTAGGACACAGAAAATGGTGCACATTTGTTTTCTAATCCTATTTAAATATAGTGACCCTGACCTTTGACTCTGACCTTGACCCTAACTCTAACCCTGCCACTGACCTAGATAAAACACTGATCTAGCTATTTTTTCTTTATTTCCTATATATATTTTTTACACATACTGTTTTTTGTTTTCATTTTGTTCCTCTAGCAAGGAGAAAAAACAATATCAGTATATCTAATAAGGAGGAAACACACAGATGCAGGCAGCACAATGACTAATTACTGTGATAACGAGAAGTTATCACAGTGATCGAGTGATCAGGAACTGGGTCTCCCAGTTTATGATAGCTAGTACAAGATCTGGGGCTCTGAGTGAGAGCTTGATCTCTGTGCTGGGAGCATGCTGTGCAGCAGGCTCCAAGCACAAACATATATATGCATATATATTATATTACCAAAAGTATTGGGACACCTGCCTTTACACGTACATGAACTTTAATGGCATCCCAGTCTTAGTCCGTAGGGTTCAACATTGAGTTGGCCCACCCTTTGCAGCTATAACAGCTTCAACTCTTCTGGGAAGACTGTCCACAAGGTTTAGGAGTGTACTTATCGGAATGTTTGACCATTCTTCCAGAAGCGCATTTGTGAAGTCAGGCACTGATGTGGACAAGAAGGCCTGGCTTGCAGTCTCCACTCTAATTCATCCCAAAGGTTTACTATATGGTTGAGGTCAGGACTCTGTGCAAGCAGGGTCAAATTCCTCCACCCCAAACTCGCTCATCCATGTCTTTATGGACCTTGATTTGTGCACTGGTGTACAGTCATGTTGGAACAGGAAGGGCCATCACCAAACCGTTCCCACAAAGCTGAGAGCATGAAATTATCCAAAATGTCTTGGTATGCCGACACCTTCACTGGAGCTAAGGGACCAAGCCCAACCCCTGAAAAGCAACCCCATACCATAATCCCTCCTCCATCAAATGATTTGGACCAGTGCACAGAGCAAGGTTTGGGGTGGAGGAACTTGACTGGCCTGCACAGAGCCCTGACCTCAACCTCAACCAGATAGAACACCTTTTGGATAAATTAGAGCAGAGACTGTGAGCCAGGTCTTTTCGTCCACATCAGTGCCTGACTTCACGAATGTGCTTCTGGAAGAATGGTCGAACATTCCCATAGACACTGTTATAGCTGCAAAGGGTGGACCAACTCAATATTGAACCCTACAGACTAGGACTGGGATGTCAAGTTCATGAGCGTGTAAAGGCAGGTGTCCCAATACTTTTGGTAATATAATGTATGTGGCCTAACTTCAGTGAGGCCACATAAATGTGTGTAGTGAAAAACAATTTTTTTCTTTGTAAATGTCAGTGTTTCTGTAGCAAGATGCGATTTGACACAATTTTTTCTTTGTAAATAAATGTCAGTGTTGCTGTAGTAGGTTGTACACATCACATAGATGTATTATTTTACAGACAGGGTCAGGGCATCCCCCAGATTGTTATTTAACCACTTCCCGACTGATCCGGCTCGGAAGCTGCTCGGCCGTCATCCCCGGGGGCGGGACGGAACATCCCCCCCTCCCGCCGCCTTCTGCCACTCTTCTCCAGCCTCCCGTCCCACCGGGAAACCGGAGCGACGATCCGGCACATCTGCCAGCTAGAAGGAGACCTGATAAAAGCTGAAATCGGCTCCGATCCGGTCTCCTTCAGCAAATTCCGGAAGCGACGTCATAACATCACTTCCGGTTTACTCGGCGGCTAGCAGCGCCAGTTTTAAAAAAATAACAGTACTCAGAATCACCATTTTTTGGCGATCTGAATACTGTGAAGTGCAAAGGAGGGGTGGGGGGTCCTTTAGACCCCCCAGCCCTCCAAAAAGTGTATCTGTCACCATATATTACTATCACAAGGGATGTTTACATTCCTTGTGATAGCAATAAAAGTGATCAGAATTTTTTTTTAAAGGAACAATGTTAAAAATAAATGAATAAATAAAATGTAAAAAAAAAATTAAAGCACCACCGTCCCCGCGAACTCACACGGCAAAGAAAACGCATACGTAAGTCGCGCCCACTTATGAAAATGGTGTTCAAACCACACATCTGAGATATCGCAGCGATCGCCAGAGTGATAACAATAGACAGAGAGTGTATTTGTTATCTAAAGATGATGCACAAGAAAGCCTACAAACAGTTTGCTGAAGACAAGCAGACTAAGGGCAATGGATTACTGGAACCATGTCCTGTGGTCCGATGAGACCAAGATAAACTTATTTGGTTCAGATGGTGTCAAGCGTGTGTGGTGGCAACCAGGTGAGGAGTACAAAGACTAGTGTCTCTTGCCTAAAGTCAAGCATGGTGGTGGGAGTGTCATGGTCTGGGGCTGCATGAGTGCTGCCAGCACTGGGGAGCTATAGTTCATTGAGGGAACCATGAATGGCAACATGAATACTAAAGCAATGCATGAGCCCCTCCATTCGGAGACTGGGCCTCAGGGCAGTATTCCAACACCAAAACGACCCCAACACACCTCCAAGATGACCACTGCCTTGCTAAAGAAGCTAAGGGTAAAGGTGTTGGACTGGCCAAGCATTTCTCCAGACCTAAACCCTATTGAGCATCTGTGGGGCATCCTCAAATGGAAGGTCTCATGGTTGTCGTGGAGGAGTGGAAGAGGACTCCAGTGACAATCTGTGAAGCTCTGATGAACTCCATGCCCAAGAGGGTTAAGGCAGTGCTGGAAAATAATGGTGGCCACATAAAATATTGACACTTTGGGCCCAATTTGGACATTTTCACTTAGGGGTGTACACACTTTTGTTGCCAGTGGTTTAGACATTAACGACTATGAGCTGAGTTATTTTGAGGGGACAGTAAATTTACACTGTTATACAAGCTGTACACTCACTACTTTACATTGTAGCAAAGTATCATTTCTTCAGTGTTGTCACATGAAAAGATATAATAAAATATTTACAAAAATGTGAGGGGTGTACTCACTTTTGTGGGCTACTGTATTATTATAATTTTGGATTTTCACATTTTTGGGTTTTCGAATTTTCGTTCTTATTTTCAGATTAGTGTTCTTTTGAATTTTTGGATTTTCATTCTTATTTTCGAATTTTCAGATTTTTGATTTTCGATTTATTGAATTTTGGAATTTCACATTTCCGAATTTTCGGAAAAATTAGTTAAATGGGTTTTTGTTGATTCAAATATGTCTGAATTAATGAATTTGTTGAATTTCGTGGAAAAAACAATTTGTAAATAAACGAATTGCACATGTCTAAATATAACGGCATCTAATGGATTCCATTCCATGGCCAGTCACTAGATCAAAATATCATTGAACCTTATGGAAAGTCTTACAGCACACTTGTCGCACCTACCCCTAGTGTTGGTGGTCAGGCACTATAGCTGGCTTCTGTGCTCTTCGCTTATAACAGCCCCCATTCCATTAGACAAGCATAAGACAAGCAGGCCTAGTGGTACTTGGTTGCCCCCAGGTCTTATACACAATGCTACAGTGCCTGGCTATCACACTGGGGCATGCACTTAGCACAGCAAACAGGTACTTGCAGTTGGCTAACAGGCAGAGTAGTCCAGTGACAGTACAGGTTCGGGACAGAGTTCAACAAGTAGTCAAAATCCAACCCCAGGTCATCAACAAGGGAATACAAACTAGGTGGCAGGGCAGGGCTCAGGCATAGGTCAAGGTACATGAACAAGGCAGGCAAAACAGGGAGCTTGAAGAATGTTTTGCAAACACTATAATAAGTATAATAAGTATGACAGTAAGGGTTTGGCAGCTTTAAAACAGGTTTGGTCTCCACCCAGAGGCTGTGTCTATATCAATCACCCTGCAGGTTTACAGTCAGACAGAGTGCAGCTCAGCCAAAACCAGGGTGCTGGAATGAGACCAGCAGCTGTCATGGAACAGGAGTGTTACACGCTCCTGACAACACTAAAAAACAAAAAACTATCCGTTCAACCCTATATGCCCACGGGCTGATTTTGGGGTGCAGTTAGCTTTCTATTGACACTCCTCGCAATTCACGTGTAGCAGTGTGGACTGCCGCTGGGAGAGATGCAATGCGGGAGCCCACAGTGGATTTGCAGGGTTCCCGCGTCGCAGCATTGTAAACTGGCCCTTATATGGTATTGTCACCCCAAGTACTCATGTGTGCATTCTTTTTGGTTCTCTTTTTAATTTATATTTTTATTTTTGGTTTTTGGTTTTATAAGGAATGAGAGTTATGCTGTATTGTTACCATTTTTGTTTTGTTATTTTGTGTCCTTTATTCTCACTGTATGACCACATGATTGTGTTGATATATGTGTGTTTTCTTCATGTGCTTTTTCTAACAATCAAATATCACATTTGAATTATTAGTTGTTCATTTGTTTAAATTTGTGTGGATATCCTGAGTTTGGTCACGAGCAGCAAGACATATGGATCTAATCATAGAAGCAGTCATTGTGAATGGTACATCTGACTTGAATTAATCAATTATGTCATGTGATCATGCGATTTTGTATATTAAAGGAACCGTGATTGTATCTAGTTGGTCTTTGATGAAGCACACCAGCCGTGTGAAACGCTTCACCTTCTGCCCCGCCATTTTGCCTTTTGACATTGCTTGTCTTTACATGTTTTTTCCTCCTCAATACATTTGGAGTTTTGAATCAACTTGGGTGTGCAGCCATCCTATCTTCTACCTGTACACAAGTCTTCAGCAGTGACAGGGCGTGCACCCCACCTGATGCTGATGCAATTGCAGCCAACTAAGGTTTCACCTGGATCAGTTGCCTTTGTGTGTCTGTTTGAAGTGTATTTTAATGTATGGCACATACTGTATATCTATTTTTATGAACATTGTACATGGGATTTTCACTTGTTGTAGGTGTTTTTGATGTATTACTTTGGATTTATTTATATGATATTTAAATTTATTTTGTGAAGCATTACACTTCATTTTTTGTCAAGTTCTGGAGCACAGATAGCAGAGAGAATATCTATGTCTGTCATCCATCAATGAACTCCTAGCTTTAGCCCAGGTTCACACTGAGTGCGGGAATGAAATGGTGTGATTTCATGTTAGTCCCGATTTCAGCTGCGATTTCACAGCCATCTGTACGGGTTTCTACACAGATGCCTATGGAAATTGCACCTGTAAATCACAAAAAGTAGTACAAGAACTACTTTCTGAAAGTGGTGCAGAGCCACAAGTGCAGCGTCGCATCGATTAGGACAGTTTCATTGCCGACTATTGCCGCCAATTTGGCATGCAATTTGACATGTCAAATCGCATGCCAAATCGTGTTAGTGTGAATCAGGGTTAACTTCTAAATGAATACTGCAATATTCCACTACTCTACACTACAGGTTTATCCTTGTATGATAGGATTCCAAAAAGGAGTGCAGCTACTCAGAACATAAATTGTGGTTACACCCCTTGTTAGGTACTTGATATTAATATAGTGTTTAGGCATTGTGTCTTTCATCTTGATATTTAATTCAAAGTTCAAATAATATAAAGGCATGCATTTCCATTACTAAGGCCTGAAATCCACTTTCTTTGACATACATTTGTTGCATAGTTGTTTGTGCTTATCTTTTCTGTATTTTACATAGCAAAGTTTTGTGACATTGGATGGTTATCAATGATACTTTTTTTTCTTCTCCCTCCTGGCCATAAAAATCGAATTCCTCAAATTCCCTGCTGTCCACAGATTAATGCTCTCATATGCAAGCCTTCTATTTTCCTCCGATTATGGCACCAACATTACACCAGAAGTCTATCTTCTCTATCAGTCAGCTCTTATATAACTCTTTATGAAAGCTCTTACATAACTCTTTACTCATAGTTTTTGGCAGCCCCACACTTTCAATCTCTTTCTGTACTAATTTTTTTGTCATCACTACTGCTGGACAGTGCTTACTTCCCATACAGGAAATGTTATCTCAATTTAATCTCCCCCAAGGAAGCTCCTTCGTCCCCACACTCATGCATTTCACTTCTTCCTTTTCTAGTAAGATACTATAATCCCGTTCCCACCCCTGAACCCATGTTGCTTTTCCCATCTAGCCTCTAAATCTCCAGCTCTTTCCCAAACAAATCAGTTAGTATACTTTACTCCTAGATTAATGCCTCTAATCTGCTCTTCAAACCAATGCTCCAACCTCTAAAGCCTCGTACACACGGTGCAACGGTCGTACGACCAAACGGCCCAAATCATATGTTAGCTGTTGTATCTTGCGTAGTGACGTGCACTAAGAAATCGTACGACCAAGCCGAACATAGTGACGTGGTCAGAGCGTATAAAGAGGAAGTTCAGGTGCATGTGATTTGTGAATTAGGAACGTAAGTTTACACGAACGGACACTTCCGAGCATTCCTGACTTCTGGCATGTGTGTTTTTGCACATACAACTTGTTGGACTAACTTCTCTGTACACATGGTACAACAGTCGTATGACCGCTTGTTGTACAACCAAAGTTTTCTAGTCTGCTCATCCAACTTCTGTTGTACTACCATGGCACGTCAGCTGTTCTAATCGCGTGTACTAACGGTCGGATGATCTTACAACAAGCGGTCGTACGACCATTTTCCTATGACCGACGCACCGTGTGTACGAGGCTTAAGTCTTCAAAACCTCCCACTTTACTCATTCTCCTAGATACAGTGCATGCATTGTGCTCCAACTTCCTTTAAATAACCTTATTTTTATTAAGCTAAAACTAGTATAGTTATTAAACAAGCTACTGTATATGCCTGAAAACGGTTAATTGTGCATTGCTTTCCCATGAGTGCATAACTATACTGTACACTTTTACAAGTTATTAAATACAGTGAAAAATTAAATTGCATTTTGCTTTGCTGTGCTTATTATGCAGTTAACACCTTGATTATATTGTGATTGTTTACTTAAAATGCTCATACAATTAATATAAAAATATATATTTTATTCTGAAAAATATTATCTGGAAAAAATGCACAACTTTAGCAAGGGCCATTTCAATAAATTTCATGACATTATCGGAATGTATTCAGCTATGAGTTAATCCCCAACAGAGATTTTTTCAATTTAGTCTGTGAACAATGGGTCCATTTGCATCCTCTAAAGAAACACCTATAATAGATTTATGTATATTATGCACCAATTCTCACAATCTTTATGAGGCAAGAGATCTTAATTAAGATAAATGCTACCCAAAGCGATAATTATGAAAAAGTACATACTGTGAAGGGACAATACTTTCACTTCAATAATTAATTAGAAATGTGTATATCCCCAGAAATGGCTGCAGAAAACCCTCTAGAACTTTCCTTTTTATTTCTTGTGTAGAATAATATTTCGAAAATTAAAATATTTTAAAGTGACAATGTTGTTTCTCAAGAAAGGTCACACAAGGAGTTTAACTCACATATTAGTGTGCTTTAGCTCTTAACTGTATTAAAATGGCTTGTCTATTCCAGATGTCTTTGCACACAAAGCACCAGGCCCTAGCAAAGAACAGGTGAATGAATGAGAACACACATAAATCTGCAATGGATGGTGGATGTGCATTGACTGGGGAGTAAAGTTGAGTGAACTTCAAAAGTGTTTGATCAGTGTAAATCAGACAAACATTTATAAAATGATACATTTTTTAACTAAGGTTGGATTAAAGTCATAAGGAACCAGTCTGAAAAAAATGATGTAGAAGAAAACAAACAGCAGGGCGCTGAGATCAGTATCAAATAAAAAACACTTTATTAAAATAAGCAGCACACTTACATTGAAGTTAGCATGAAACAGTATAGAGAGGGAACACCTGAGACCTAGCAGCTGTAATCAGTGTGAGGCTTTAGGCTCGGTTCACACTGAGGCGATCCGAAGCGATTTGCGAACCGCCTGTGCCGCCCCAATTCGCCTCAAATCGCCTGCCATTATAACTACCATTGAAATGAATGGAGCCGTCTTAATATGCGCTACTCATGTTCGCTCCGACTCCAAGGCGATTCTAAAAAAAGGTTCTGTACTATTTTGAAGCGGCTTCTAGGCGAATTGAGCCCATAGAAGTCAATGGAAGTTCGCTTTGGAGCCGGATCCCTGTGTATGAGAAGCGATTTTCCAGGAAGAAGAAGACCAGAAAAGACACACCCTCATGTCCCAGGTACTCCCCTGGAATACCCAGAAACCCCCAATGTCACTTCCTCCACCTGTGCATGGTATTCTGCAAGAATGGCAAGCAGAAAAGAGCACAGAGAGCTGTTCCAGAAGGACAGCATAGATAATGAAAAGCTCATCAGGCTGGTGAAGCAGAGACCAGCCCTATGGGAGTAGAAGAATCCTAAATATAAGGACCAGCACAAAAAAGAAGTGGCATGGCTTGAAATATGTACACTGTGTGTGCAGGATTGGGAGAGTTTATCAACTCAGGAACGTTCTGACTATTGTAAGTACCATCATGTTCTTTCAATCATTTTTTTCAGTATTTTCAGTGCAGGCCATTAGTACAGCTAACTAGAGCAGTTCATTTATACAGTATTTTCAGTGCAGGCCATTAGTACAGCTAACTAGAGCAGTTCATTTATACAGTATTTTCAGTGCAGGCCATTAGTACAGCTAACTAGAGCAGTTCATCAGTGCAGTATATATATATATAT
>BLSH010305606.1:345020-367084 GCA_018402905.1 Glandirana rugosa | reverse complement strand
GACGACGATTATAGGTATGAAACTCGACCGACCGGGAGAGTAGGAGCCAGACAAACGATTCACTACGGATTCCCGGCCAAGTGTGACTCCGCTAGGCTGAAGCCCGCTTAAACGATCCGCTAAGACGCCGCGCTAACGCCGCGCTTGCGCCGCGCTAAGGCCGCGCTGAAGTCCGCTAAAGTCCGCTAAAGTTGTCCTCAAAGTTTACTTCCGCTAAAATCGGACACCGGTTAGTCTATTTATGAACACGACTGTAGTAAGGGAAAGGAGAAGGAAGAAGTAAAGAAGCCATTTTTTAACTATGGTTAAAGGGGAACCAGGAAGAAGGAAGAGGAAAGGGAATGATGTCAGCACAAGTATTTATCTGATTGGCCACAGGCTAAAATCGCCTTCATTTGAAACTCCTGTTGAAATCGCCTGAAATCGCCTGAAGTCGCGCCGGAATCGCGCCGCGTTCGCGCCGCAATCGCGCCGCAGAATCGCCTAGCAAATTCGCCCGAAGTCGGATCGCCTCAGTGTGAACCGGCCCTTAGGCATCACTTAGCAAACAGACCGAGGATGAGAGGGCCAGCCAGCTCAAAGTATGGATATTAGCAGCAGTGTTATAGGCTGCACATGAGGATGACAGCTGGCAAAATGCCCGGTGGATGTCGGGAGGGGAGGGGGGGGGGGGTGTGCATGACGCGTTTTCAGGGACTTTGCTCTCTTTTTCAAATTCATGGACAGTGAAGGAAAGTGGTGGGTTTATAAAGCCAAAATGGCAGGAAGGGGATTAACATGGTAGAGGAAGGATGGAGAAAGCTGAACTGCTACATCTGGCTCTCTGCAGCAGCTTAGCTTTCTCCCTCCATCCCTAAGCCCATCACTTTCCTTCACTGTCCATGCATTTGAAAAAGAGGGCAAAGTCCCTGGAAATTGAGATGATCCTACCCAGATCTTCTGCGGGAGCTGCAGAGGTTCCAGTCTCGGTCCTTTCTCCTGTTCAGCCATCCATCCAGTTGCCTCATCCATTCCTCTACCCTGCTGATGGTCTACAGATACAGATAAAAGTTCTAATGGACCAAGGGACTTTGCACTTCTCCTAGGAGCGCTGTATGTACTGTGTACTTGTACACTTGATTTGAAAAATGATATAGAATGGTATACTTGCCAGATGACATAATTAGGCCAAACAGCCTGATACACTTACCTCAAACCTTTAAGAAAGTTATTAACATAGAGGTGAGGGACCTGGTGATACTGGCAGTCAATATGCTATAGTAAAGTGACTACAGTTGATGACCAGACTGTCATGAGCAATTGTAACAATAGCAACAGGTCATGGTAAATAGGAGTAAGAATAGACAAACAGGAGTAAAACCAAATTTGTTGAGTAAGAAGACTGCTCTTAACACAATAAATAATGTTGTGTTGTAGTTATAAAGAAATCTACTTTAACATGTTACTAAACCCAGTAATATGAAAATAGTTCACCCCCCCTCCACACACACACACACACACACACACGCGCACACACTCACACACACAGTGCCCACATCCTCTAAATCTTTTACATTAAAATACTGCCCCTATATACCCTTTTGGCTGATCTGTATGCCACAATCACATAATTAATAAACTGCAGTGTGTGCAGAGTGCTGAGTGTTCAGGTAGGAGATGATTTCCACTATAGCCTGTATGCACGCCCACATGTGTGTACCCTCACTGTGTATTATATGGTCTTGCCAAGAGAGACAATGCAGGAGGGAAGGATCTGTTCAGATAGGATCAAAGAGCCTTTTTACATAATGCAGAGGATTAACCCCTTAAGTTCCACAGTGAGTATAACAAGCATGCCATTCTGCATGTACAGACAGATTTTACTGTTGTGGGGTTAGTAACGCTTTAAGCCTTCATCTGTCAATATGCAGATATTCATCATGAGAGTTGAGAGCTGTCAAACCTGAAAGACCCTTCACACTTCCAATATTTACTGGCAGACATTTCTTATATAATTTCTGTGGTCTATAACGTTATAAGATGTGTTAAAACATTCCAAAGTCTGAAGTGCTTAAACAAGCTCATGCTTATGAGTTTAATCCAGTTTTATTCAGCGGGCTATTGGCTTTTATGTGATTTGAGTGGATGTATAGCCACCCAATCACTTTCATGTGACGCATGCTCCCCTTTCCTTCATGTTTTTGTAACTCCCTGCTCCTCCTGGGATTACAACAAATCATGTCTGGATAGTGAGAGAGAAGATATTGGGGGCATATGTTCCCCAATCTCCTCTGCTGACTATGAACCCAAAAATGCTCAACTCACATTTCTGAGTTCAGAGCTGTCAAAATCCTTGCGGAAAAGACAGGTAAACAATAGAGTGAGCACAGTCCTGTGCTCAATTGGCTAAAGCAGTGAGCTAGGGAGACATTAGGGGTCTAATAGCTTCTTGTTGCCCCCATACATATCCAAACACAAATGCGTGCACAACTACGCAACACACATTGGGTATCACCACATACGCCAGAGTGAAAGAAATAGTCTAGGTCCCTCACTTGTTTAACTCTTAACTTATGAGCTGTGAAAGTATTTAAAGTGTTATCTATGGATAATTTTGAGTATTGCCATGTTTCATTGTTTCATGGATACAAGCAGTTTTAAGACCTGACACATTTGGTATCTATTTTCTTGACAAAACCTCATCTTTTATTTTGGGCATATAAATTGGGGACTAAATTGTGTATGTGTGCACTAAAATTATTTTTTGTGCATTTTTCCTGAAAATACAGATTTTGACCTAAAAAATTGCGGCTAATATTTTTTTACTCAACAGAACCTCTGCTTTCAGAGAAAATATATAATTTTCTTGGGGATTTGATCTTGTAGCTACCTTTTGTTCACAGCATACTGCTGCATGTACTCTGCCCCAGATCTCCATAGATAAAATAAAAGTTAGGCATAAACCAGTGAGGAATAGTATCTCTAATTACAATTGTTCTGTTGATGGCTATTTTTTTTATAACTGTCTATAGAAAATTACTTTGTCTCTAGAAAATTTGGGCATAGCCTTGCTATTTAAAATCGCCTTGCTGATGGACAATTTTCCACTACTGTATCATCTGTGGTCTCTTAATTCATGTAGCAATGCCCATGCTCTTTTTCTCTAGTGCATTTTGGTAAATACTCCCTCATTAAAAATGTCCTGTTGCTGGCAAATTTTACATTGCTTTATCATCTGTGGTCTCCTAATTCTTAATGAAAATGTGATAGAAATTGGTCAGTGGCAGGGCACTTTTGCAAGCATGTGAACAGGGACAGCCTCAATGAACTACTGGCCATCTTCTGTCTATCAGTGAAAGCAATAATTGCTAAAATTACAAAAAAAAAATTCAAACTGAAATGGATTAGAAGCAACATAATTAACATTACTTCTGTTGTCACTTTCTTTGGCTACAGGAGCAGCTGCCAATCAAGGAGCTTGATGAATCCCTACATTATTGTCAGGATCCCTGCAGAGCCCAGACCAGCTCTGACATCAGCTGACACCAGACTTTGACCCACAGTCAGCTGAATTTGGGTCACAGGAGTGCAGAACTAAGTGCACCACTGTGACACACAGGAGATGTATGGCCAATAATTCTCCTTTAAAATGCAATAATGAAAATACAAAAAAACTTTAAATGACTTCCTTAGGGGATGGCCTAAATTTGTGCGTTGTTTCACAGAACATTGCAATTCTCAGGGACAGCATTGAGGACACCATATTCTGGTATCACATAAATTGCATGTATAATAATTAAATTTACTTTTACATTATTTGTTTCAATAGTTTTTTTTGAATTTCTTGCAGGTATACAGCATTTATACAAAGTTGCATAATAAGAGCAGATGGTTATATAAATATATGGTAGAATAATGAATGAACAAACATAGGAGGGGCTAAGACCCCACCTTCGTCACACACAGGGGACCAGGGGTGATCTCCGCCACGTCCAGACACCCCTCATGGGACCACAGTGTCCGGACCCGGGGCTGCCCCCCCCAGTCACCCTCTTCCACAGTGGCCATGGAGCTGCTCTAATGTATCCTGTGGGTTCCCCCCACAGGAGGTGGCAGTGTAACAAAATGAAACAAAAACTAAGAAAATAGAAAACAACACAATAAAGCAACAATAGAACTTGGATAGCAGTCAGGCCCTTATAACTTGCTTTCCATATATTCGTTGTAACCTATAGTCAAGATACCATTTGGTCCAGTGTTGCCAGCTAATTTGAGTAGGTTCGGGATTACCGAGTGAGGATGCAAATGAGCATTCATAGGTTTGGTGCGAGTGGATCATTTGTATGACTTCTGTTAGTAACGGAGGCTGTTCATGCTACCAATGTCTCATTATGACTAATAATAATAGTATGTGGGAAACTGAGAGCCTAAAGGATTGATGGAGTTTCGGTAAGTCCAGGGATAGTATTGCCATTCCCGGTGATAATTCCTCATTTGAACCTGTAATGTCCATGATGATGTGATTAATCTGAATCCACAGTAGGCGTATTTTAAGGCAAGTCCACAATAGGTGAAACAATGTACCCGTCATTCTGCAACCTCTCCAACAGGTGGGGGAACATGAATGACAGATTTTGGTCAGTCTATACGGTGTTAAATACCAACGAAAGAGGATTTTTTGATGTAGTTCCCAAAGGTTTACACACTTAGTGGATGAATATACTATGCTTAGAGATTTTTGCCATTGGTCTATGGGGTATTCAAAATCTAACTCCCTTTCCCAGGCTATCATTGGGGAGGACTTAGAGCAAGCACTCTTCCCCTGGAGGGATAGATATATAGTGGATATATCCCCTCTGGTGTTCGTCGAGTTCTGATAAATGAGGTCTATTTTTTTGGGTAGCTTGGGTTGTAGGGATTTGTGACATTGGATTAAATGGGCTATTTGGGAGTGTCTAAATTTTTCAGATGGGGGGAGCTGATATTTCTGTTGTAGCATGTTGAAAGGTAGTAGTACATTGTCTAGGACAATGTCATGAAGGTATTTGATGCCTTGGCTTGTCCAGTTTTTTAGGTTCAGGTCCTGAATTAGTAGTGAAAAGGCTGTTATGGGAAGGGGTAAGGTTGACAGCTCACCTGTCTCGTCATGGTTGTTGTAGAGGTAGATCCATGATCTAAGGGTTGCTACGATTGTGGGGGACCAATTGGAATTTAGATTACGGTTGAAGGGTGAGGTAAATAGTAGCCCTGGTAAGTCTCCATGGGGGATTTGTGCCCACTCCAGGTCAACCCAAAGAGTGGGAGCGTCTCGTCATGTCCAATGCTTGGCTTGGGCTAGAATGGTTGCAAAATAGTAATCTTGTAGGTGTACGTGACCCACCCCACCTGCTAGTCTGTGCTTTATTAATTTGTTAAAGGCACACCGTGCTCTTTTCCCTTTCCATAAAAAATTATTTACTGTTGATTGTAAGTCCTTAAAGTATTGGTTGGTGAGAGGAACTGGTAGAGTTCTAAACAGGTACAATAATTGTGGGAGAATTTGCATTTTAAATGCCGCCAAGCGGCCTGACCAGGAAAGTTCACATTTACCTATAGATTCCAATTTGGTTTTAAGAGATGTCGCAAAGGGTGTGTAATTCATATTAACAATATGTTTTAGATTGGGGGTTAAGACGATGCCTAAATAGTTCATCCCTTTATCTTCCCATCTGTAGGGGTATTTGGATGCTAAATTATGTTGCACCTCACCCGGCAGTCCCAGGTTTAATATAGACGACTTTGACTCATTTACTTTATAATAAGATATATTGTAAAATTCTTGTAAGATTGCAGAGACAGAAGCCAGCGAAGTTTCCACCTCCGTGAGAATTAGTATGATGTCATCGGCGAATAGACTGATGATATGAGGTTTTCCATTCACCAATAATCCTGAGACATTGGGGTGTGATCTTATATAGGAGGCTAGGGGTTCCATTAGAAGATTGAAGATTAATAGGGACAGAGGGCAGCCCTGTCTTGACCCATTTGAAATTTCGAAGGGTATAGATAATGCTCCTGTACATATACTTGGGCTGAGGGAGTTGAATATAACGCCATGATAGCTGAAAATATCGGACCTACGAAGCCAAATTTGTGGAGTGTCTGGGCTAAGTATTCCCAGTGGATTCTGTCGAACGCCTTCTCTGCGTCCAAAGTTAGGAGCAGAGAAGGCGTTAGTTTCTGGTTCACAATATGTATTATATTCAATAGGCGTCTGGTGGCATCTGCTGTTTGATGTCCCTTAGTGAACCCCGCCTGATCGCTATGGACCAAAAAGGGAAGGATATCGATTAATCTAGAGGCTAAGATTTTTGTGTAGATTTTTAGGTCGATATTTAACAGAGAGATCGGGCGGAAGCTCTGAGGGGTATTGGGTTCCTTCCCTGGCTTCGGGAGCGCTACTATTATTGCTTTAAGCATTTCATTGGGGAAGGAGGAAGAGGCAACAGCTGAGCTAAACACTTCAACCAGGTGGGGGGTCAGAATATGTTTAAAGGTTTTGTAATAGTCGCCTGTGAAGCCATCTGGCCCCGGTGCTTTGTTGCTAGGGAGGTTTTGGATTGTCTGAAGAACTTCTTGATCTGATATAGGGGCGTTTAGGCTGTCAAGTTGATCTGCGTTTAGTGTGGGAAGACTAACTTTCTGTAAAAAGGATGCTATGGTGGACGCATTAGGACATGGTGATGTGGGGTCATTTTTAAGATTATATAGAGATCCATAGTATTCGCTAAAGGTGTTTGCAATTGATTGGGGATGTGAGAATTTTGCTTTCGTATTGTGGTGTAGGATTTGGGAGATATTAGTTTTGTGTTTAAAACCTTTGAGGCGATTGGCTAGTAACTTACCCGCCCTGTACCCTTGGGCATAATATGTAATTTTTAGTCTACTATGGGCTCTTTCAAAGTCATTCATAAATAGCGCTCTCAATTCATTACGGGCCAAGAAAATTTGGTCTATTAGTTTTGGGGAGGGCAGTTGTTTGTTCTGAGTTTCTAGTGAATCAATTTTAGAGGATAGTTCAACTACCTCCTGCTGTCTCTTCCTCTTAACCCTTGCTCCTTGTTGTATGAGGAGCCCTCGTATAACTGCCTTATGGGCAGCCCAAGTTGTGTTTATGTCGGCTACTGAGGAGCGGTTTTCCTCGAAATAATGAAGGATAGTCTGCTCCAATTTGTTCTTGAAATTGGTGTCTTGAAACAGTCTGGGATTTGATCTCCAGATGAATGTCGGCGGTGAATTGGAGTGATCTTCCACTATTAGTTGAACGGATGCATGGTCTGACCATGTGATGGTGTTTATTTTGGAAGACTTAGTGCGAAGAATTGTCCATTTATCTACCAAAAAAAGGTCTATACGGCTATATGTCCCGTGAACATTGGAAAAAAAGGAGTAGTCCCTTTCATTGGCATTACAACATCTCCAGGCATCGTATAATTCGTGGGTTTTAATCACGCCATTGAGTGATGGAGGAGTACTTTTGGCTTTAGAAGTAGAGTCAAGTGCTGGGTTGGGAGTGAGGTTAAAGTCTCCCATGCGCACTCTACCCAGTTTCTTCATAACCTTGTTGAAAAAGTCTATTTGGTTGGTATTGGGGGCGTATATATTTACTATTATGTAAATTGTCCCATTCAGACTGCACACCACAATGAGGTAACGACCCTGGGGGTCTTCTACCACGGCAGTTTGTTTAAAGTCTATGTTGTCTTTTACTGCTATAAGTACACCTCTTTTCTTAGTGTCAGTGTTGGCCATGAGAATGAGTGGGAACCTGGGGTGAGTGCACCTAGGAAGTGCACACCTAGCAAACTGGGTCTCCTGGACACATATGACGTCTGATTGGGTTTGTAATGCCTCAGTCCACAGTGATCTGCGTTTGGCAGGGTGATTAAGGCCCTTGGCGTTAATAGTAAGGAATTTTATAGGCATTTGTTAAGTAGGGTAGGTGAATGAGATGTATAAGTGCATAAGTACTCACAGAGATGAAAATCCGGGGGACCTAATTTTTTTCCTTGGTGTGGCTCTCGGCTGTCAGAATGGCGCTTGCTCTGAGTTTTTGTTCTGTTGCAGGAACAAAGGGGGATTGTAGAGGATCCGACTGCATTAATAAGAGAAAAAAGTTCAAAACAGTAAAACAACAAACTATTCATGGCAACTGGCCAGTTGAATTGAAGGAGAATTGGGTGTGAATCGTGGTCACTCAGGTGAGGGGGGGTTGGTGGAATTTTTGAAGTGGGAGTACAGTTCGAGGGTGTTCCTATTTAGTGGGTTGTTAAAGAATAAGTGATAAATGAAACCTTCAGCACAGTTTACTTATGCGATTTAGCATTCCTGGATGTTACAGTGTGCCATTCCATCTCTACTCTGGTGGTGGTGTTGGTTCTTGGGGGGAGGACTTGTTGTTCAGGGACAATTCCCCATTCTTTCAACAAAGCAATCCCTTTTTCCAGAGATGTCACTGAGAAGTCTTTCCCTTCCTTTGATACCACTATTTTGGTCAGGAACCCCCATTTATATTGAAGATTGTGGTTTCTCAACGCTTTAGTTAGAGTGGCAAGGTTCCTTCTTTTTTGTGTGTACTGGGACAAGTCAGTGAAAAGTTTAAGGGCTGAGTACGGGTCAGGGAGTTGTTCTTGTTTTCTGCATAAGGACATCAGCTGCTCTTTGGCATGGTAGAAATGCAAACGTAAAATAACGTCTCTGAGTATGTTGTCAGGAAGGAAGTCTGGTTTGGGCAGACGATGGATCCTGTCGATTGTTAATTCGAGAGGAGTCAGGTCTGGGGTGATTGTTTTGAACAACTGGGTAACATACTTGGACAGATCATGTTGGTGGATAGATTCGGGGACCCCCCTTATCTTGACATTGTTCCTCCTAGACCTGTCCTCAATGTCAGCCATCTTTGCTTTGATGGCCTCCAGCTCTTCATCCTGATTGCTGGATGCATCAATCAGATTGTTTATGGTCGTGGCGTATTCCCCCATTTTGTTTTCAATGTGCTCCACTCTGGCCGAGACCGCATGTACTTCATTGCCCAGTTTATGTACACATGCAACTAGGTCAGACTGCAGCGAGCTTCTCAGCGAGACCAGCATCTCCTTTAGAACCGTGTCCAAGACCGGTTTATCTGCTGTTGGGAACATATCAATGGAGTCCGGAAGCTCCCTAGTGTCTTCTGCCGAGTCTAATAAGCCGCTTGTCTCCAGATCAGGATCCGCGGCATCCGGCCTGAATCTGGACTTCTCTGGGCTCCCTGATGTAGGGGTAGCCGATGGAGAGTTCTGGCTCTTGGGGGGGCTTGATCTTTTTTGAGTGTTCCCCTTTTTACTTATCTCTGAGGCCGATCGTTGTCCAGGCGTGGAGATGGCGGCGTGATCGGCGCCATCTTGCTTTGGGCCCGAGATGAAGAAGGCCGTCAGCTTTTTCGGATGGATCCCATCCATTTTTCGTCCCGAAATCTCGCTGTCAGTGTGCGCCGTGATGTGCTGGGTATCCTCCGGTGAAGTGAAGGAGGGATGGCAGGGTAACCAGGTCGCTGAAGGTCGCTAATGTCCCGCTAGCTCCGGAGCTCTGCTCTCACACGTCCATCTCGGTCTCCGGCTAGCTCCGCCCCCTACTTTTACATTATTAATTGTTTTACACACAACATTGTTGATTTTAACAAAAAAGGTATTGATTTTTTGGTGCATCGATGATAGACCATAGCTGAGAGCTGGAAGTAGCCAGGACAATAACGCTAACATATACTGCAAAGTACTGTATATACTTTAAAATAGTTACTGCTATTAACTTCATCCAAATTGACAAATAGTGGCAAAACAATTCAGTCGCTTGCGATCTTACTTTCAGTGTCAGTCTGTATTTTGTACAAAGTTTAACACAATGTGTCAACCAATGTGCACCAAAATACCCCTAGAGCACAAAGATGAGGCAGTTGTTTTGACAAACAAAAAATAAATAACATTGTGAAAATAAATAGCACCACATTGTAAAACACTCAAATATTGAAACCAATATGTTTAAAAGAATAATATTAAAAGCATAATATTAATAGAATAATTCAACTCTTAAAACCAAAGCAAATTATAATGAAAAAAGCCTGAAATAATAGAAAATTAAATGTCTATTCCACTAATCTTCTTCTTTCAAAATGAATAAATGGAAATAAAGGTGCAAACATGTTCACTCCACCATCGCCAACTCTTGTGGATCTTCCACATTGGACCTTAAAGTTATAAAAGGTCAAAGAGGCACAGTCCCTTTAAATAGCCAGTATAAGCTCTGGTGAAGAATTTAATTATCTCCTTCAAAGTGGCTTGCTCAAGGAAATGCTCAGTAATACAAATCAGAAAAAGAAAAGGAAAGACATAGTGCTCTCTGAAAGATTGCAGATTTCTTCTTCCTTCATTTCTGTGTCTCTCTTTGCACTTTAGTTTGGTTTCCAAAGCAACTAACAAACTGCAGTGCAAAGGTAAACAACTATATGTGAGCGTGTTTTTTCAAAGACCGCAGCTATAAATACTATATAGGCTCACTGTACATAATGAAAGCATTGTATTTGGACATTATGTTAGATAAAAATATAAGGCATATGTTACTGTTCTGCTTATTATGCCACATTCAAAAGCCAGAAATATTTTACAGACACACTGCACAACATTTAAGTGTTTTTATTAGGCCAAAATGGAAGCTGGGGAGATGTGTCAGATGTTTACATAACTAGATTAGAGTGTAATTTTCCAGAGCCACAAACAAGAAAACAAGAAAAACAGAACAGATTTTTTTTTGGCAGTCTGTACTTCTTTTTTAACTAAGATGCTATGTTAGAGGGACTTTAGAAAAAAACACACACACATGAAGCACTGATGTAATGCTCAGCACTGAAATGCCTGTTTATGAAAAATAGCGGGAGGACATGCTTCAGTATTCTGGTTTATCATTAGCAACAATAACCGTATATTGTAGAGGTAAAAATTGAATAAAAAAATAAATAAAAAAACAAAAAAAAATGAAAGTTTTTGTAGTTGAACATAGGGTTCTAGGGGGTGCGCCCTGTCAACTCTGAGTCTCTAAAACAAATACAGCTAAGGGAGCGAGGCTGCTTCAGGCGCAGGCTGAGGGCCCGATCATTATGGGAAAAGGAAGGCAAAAAAGGAAGAGAAGTGCCAGGCAAATCCTAGTGCACCATTATTTTATTTGATTAAAATACAAATTGTTGACAGTATAAGGTGCACTTTCATAGTGCTAGTGAGGGTAGGTGCTTTCCAGATCCAGCATCAAAGAAGAGCCGCTGGTGTGTCCCTGCAGAAGAGTCCATGTGCTCCAGAAGCTGAAGCCTTGAGGGACCTGGGGAGGACGTCGGCTGTGTAACTCTGTGTAGGAGTGTTCCGGAGCTGTCCGAGTGGGGAGCCGCCTAGCACTGTGTCTGGCCAATCAGAATGTGTTTTGAAGGCACGGCCAAGCCTCTCTCATCCATGTTAGAGGATGATGCAGATTTCATCTTGAAATTAACCAAATAATAGCTTTTTTGTGTATTTTTATAGACTGAAGACTGAGATTTGCAGATATTAAGCCTTTTTGATAGTCTGCTATTAGCAGGGAGATTTCATACCTAAAGAGATTGTCTGTTTCCTAGGATTGAAGACTAAAACATTGTACAGATTTGCTGTACTCCTTTTAGGCCTTTTTTGGATATGTCAAATTTTCTGATGGAGAGAGCAGGCACATTGCACCTGGAAACAAAATATAATACATTTTGTAAAAGTTTAATTAAATGAAGATTAAATGAGTAGCATCTGTGCATGAAAGCAGCTTTTACAAACTTTCTAAGCAGCATGTATCCAGCCTAAGCATGCCTAGGCATGCCCAAACGGTACCAGTTACACACATGTTATGCAATATACCCTGACATGCATGAGCTACACAAAGCTTCTTTAATAATGCAAGTGAAAATGAGTGAACTTAAATATACATTATTCCAAAAACAGAAGATTTTTGTAAAACCGTATGTGATAGGTTAAATTACAAGTTAATTCAATGGTTATCAACCAAAAATATATAAGATATACCCAAAAATGTTCAGGAAACAAAATCTTTGTTGTCCAGTCATATCAAAGACTAGGCTAGCCTTATTAAGTCTTTTTTCACATTTAATCATGCTTGTTACTGTTTCTAATTCTTTTTATAATTTATTTTCTGTAAATATTTTTATCCATCATTTCATTGTTAAGCTGAATCTTATTGTCTTTTTGAAGAAAGCTATCATTTCCTGACACAAGCATGACAGCATATATGTATGGTTAGGCTCCGCCCCCTACCCTTTTTCCAGGACCGGTTACACTATATAAGTAGGTCTCCTCCCCTTGGCCTCATTCTCCTTTTTTTCCACACTTCTCAGCTGGTTATACTGCTGCTAAGAGCAATGATTTTTTCCCCTCATCTGGCCTGATTCGTCCTGCCCAGCCAAACAGGTTTGAGCCTCTCCTGTGTCAAAGCTCCCCGCTGTATAGGATGTAAATATTCCTATATGGGGGAGGCCACCCCCCCATAGTCCAGGTATTGGGTGGTGCAGGCATCTGGTCTAGGAGAGCCATCAGAAGACAAGCTGTGGATCAAGCAATGGAAGGTCTGCCCATTCACAAAATGGTGGTCAGGAGACTTCTGGGTACAGCAACATGGTGGCTGAGTCCCTTCTGGTCGCGGAAAAACCTGGGATTGGTGGCGTGGAGAGCCAGAGGAGGAGTCTCACCTCCCCCAGCTAATATCTGTTAGAGGAAGAGAAAGCTGGGCACGCAACGGGAAGAAAGGAAGGCACAGGGTGCCAGTTAAGCCATAGTCAGTGTGACCTAGGGAGAAAGTGTGGGCAAGGATGTAGCACTAACCTCCTTTCCCCTCTGCAGTAGGAACCAGTAGGAATCTGTCAGCGCCACAAGAGCTGCGGCTGGGGGGACAAGTAGGAGGAACAAGAGGTCAGAGTAAAAATGTCAATATTACTATGCTTTACTGAATCATTGCTATCTGTGAATCCTAGATCCAAGATGAGCTCTCCTGGAGACCAACCACACAAATTATGGTAAGGGCAGGTAGGTGTTTGTGTCTATATGACTTTACAAAAGAGTGCACAACTGACAGGCTGTAATCTGTTTCAGCCCTTATCAGCAAGAGCTCCTCCAAGAGCAAGGACATGCAACAGCACCGAGGAGCAAGCTCAAGCTCTGAGAGGTCGGCTGCACACCCTAAAGCCCATCAAGAAAGCCAGCACAGAGTAGAATATACATGGTAAGAGGAAACCCCCAGAGAAGACTTGCTCTTGCAGGAAAGATGCTGTGTAAAGCTTGTTTAATGGAAGCCGCATCAGAGAAAGAGACAGAAAAAGGCAGACATTGCCCGCCTAATCAGGCAAATGATCAGAGAGTCCTGTGTCAGCCACAACCAGTCAGCCAGCAGGGAGCAACTATGGCCTAACCTTGGGTCAGGGGACAAGCACAAGAGAACCATGCCCAAGGGATAGTTCAGAAAAAGATTCCCTGGAGGAGGACAGTCTACCCCCTAAGATTCAGCTTTTCCCTAATAAAGCCTGGTAAAAGCAGTAAGGAAGGCACTTGAGTGGGAAGACAAAGTAGTGCAACCTGCCAAAACAAGGAAGTATTATCCACAGCTGAAGAGGGCAACACTTTCATTTCATTTCCTTTCATAGAAGATGTATATAAAAGAGGTCATCACGGAGGAATGGTAAAAAGTGGACAGAAAAGGGTCACTGCCCAACAGATTTAATAAAATGTACTAATTTAAAACGGAAATGTGTTCATTAGAAACACCCCCCCAGTGGACACGGCAGTCATGAGACTGGCCTGGCACGTAACCCTACCCATGGACAATGCGGTATCCTTTAAGGATGCATTAGATAGAAGAATGGATGCTAATATGAAGAGGGCCTACACATTAGCAGTGCATGCAGGCCGGTATTAGCATTGACCTCAGTAGCCAAGGCCATTAGCACATGGGCCGAGAAGATAGAGGCAGACCTGCAGTCAGACGCAGACCCTGCAGCAGCCTTAAAACTGCTAAGCAACATTAAACACTGCTATCGACACACTGTGCTGCTCAGCCAGAACCATGCAAGCATCTGTAATGGCAAGGAGAGCCTTGTGGCTCAAGCCATGGACAGCAGATACCTCATCGAAGGTAAACTGGTGCCGAATCCCATTTGAAGGGACCACTCTGTTTGGAAATAAACTAGAGACATCGATCTCAAAGGTCATGGGAGGCAAATCGTGTATGCTCCCACAGGACCTGAAACCAAGACAAAGACGCTATCCGCAACGGAAACAGTTTCCTAACAAAGTCAGAGAGTTAAAGGCAGGGTCGGTTCCTGCGCCAATAGCAGAAGTCATTTTGAGGATTTCTCTGTCCAGGCGGGGGCAGTGGGTGCCAGGTTACACAGGTATGCTCAAGTCTGGACGGACCAAATCAAGGACCCCTGGGTCACGAATGTGGTCCGGTTGGGGCATCGCTGGAGATTTCTGTCTCCTCCCCTAATTCCCCATTTTACGCTTACATGGTTGCCACAAGATCTGCGGAAAGTGCGGGTAATATACAAATATATTCAGAAGGGGGCAATAGAACCAGTACCAGCTCTAGAGCAATGGCAAGGTTTCTATTCACCGCTTTTCCTAATACAGAAAAAAAAAGGCAATTTGAGGCCTGTATTAGATCTGAGGGACTTAAACAAGACAATCACAGTCCAGAGCTTCAGGATGGAATCCTTGCAATCAGTGGCACAGGCTCTTTTGTTAGGCGACTGGATGTTGTCACTCGAACTAAAGTACACCTATTTGCACGTTCCAGTACACCCTCACTTTCACAAGTATCTGCTGTTTACAGTGCTAGACCAACACTTCCAATTTGTGTGCCTACAGTTTGGCCTGTCCACCGCACCCAGACCGTTTTCCAAGATCTTACTTTCAGTTATAGACGTTTTACACAATCAAAGCCTACAGGCCTTTCATTAATTGGATGACATTCTGTTGGTGGCGCAAGAACCGCAGACTTTGGCAGATAGCCATCAGATTCTGATCCACACACTGCAAGAGTTCTGGTGGCTCATCAGTTGGCAGAAGAGTCAACTAGAACAAACGCAGAGACTGCTGTTTCTAGGAGCAGTTCTCAACATCAACAGAAAGCCTGTTGGGCAAGGCAAAGGAAATAGGGAGGGTAACCTACCTCTCAGCTTCACATTGCCTCAGTTTCCTAGGAACGTTTTTGGCTACATTCTCAATGGTCAAGTGGGCGCATTGGAGGATGAGACCATTCCAGAAGGGCTTCCTCGCCCAATGGGGAAAATAGTCGATCCATCAAAGCATTTGGCTAACCCCAGAAATGAAGCAATCCCTTGTGTGGTGGAGAAAACCATTGAATCTCCTCAATTGTCATCAGCTGGTGCTGGATCCACCATTAGTGATCATGTTGAATGCCTCAGCATCTGCTTGGGGCGCACATTACAATGGGCTCCTAGCCCAGGACAGATGGGGCTACAGACAGAACGAGGTCTCCAATGTGATCGAGCTGAGGGCAGCCCACTGTGCACTGAAAGCATTTCAGTCCCAGATTCAGGGGACAACTGTGGTCCTCCAGATGGACAACAAAGTAGCAGACACTTACGTGCGACGACAGGGCGGAACACGAAGTCGAGCTTTACTGGCCGAGGTAACTTCTATAATGAATTGGGCACAACAGAACTTAGCCCATCTCTCAGCAGTCTACATTTCAGCTCCGCAAACTTTCTAGCAGACGCCCTGAGTTGGAACTCACTGGACACCAACAAGTGGTCCCTAAACCAGTCAGTCTTCCACTGGATATGCAAACAGTGGGGATATCCAGACTTGGACTTGATGGCAACCACAGACAATACGGAATGCAGGTGCTTTATGTCCAGGATAAGGTTTCAAGAAGCGGGGTCAGTGGAGGCACTCAACTCCAGATGGGAGTGCAGACAGGCATATGTCTTCCCCCATAACCTTAATCTTCAGGCTACTCAACAGGATAAGAGCACACCCAGGACTGCTGATAGCAATAATACTAATAATAATGTGGCCACGCAGACCGTGGTTGCCGTTACTGCAGTCCTTAGTGATAGGACCACTTGCACCACTGCCGGACCTACCGGATCTCCTACAGCAGGGCCAAGTAGTGTATCCTGACCCAGACTGGCTGCACTTAGCGACCTGGAAGTTGAAGGGAGAAGGTTAGAAGAAACAGGTTATTCAGCAGCGGGGGGGGGGGTAAAGACATTACTGGGGGCCCCACTACTAACCAGACCTACTCCAGAATCTGGGAAAGATTCAGATCCTTCACGGAAGCCCAGAGATTTGATCCGAGAATACCGCAAGAGCCTCAGATTCTAGACTTCTTGCAAACAGGCCTAGAGAAGGGCTTCAGTGTGAGTACGCTAAGAGTGCAAATTTCAGCTCTGATGGCACTAACAGGGGTCAAGTGAGCCTAAAGGCAGCTGATTCGCTGAAGGCCTGTTCAAGGATTTGGCCTGCAGAGCGGTCATATATCCCGCCATGGGATCTTCAGATAGTACTAAATTTGCTATCCCAAACCCCCTTCGGGGGTGAATAGACTGTGTAATTGTGGAACACTTCATTGAAAATGGTGTTCCTTACGGCTATAACCTCTGGAAGATGAGTAGCGGACATACAAGCCTTAGGCTACAAACCGCCATACTGCTGCCACCTTACAGACAGAGTCGTATTGCGGACCCGTCCACATCCCCATCCGAAGGTAAACACATACTTTCATAGGAATCAGGAGATTGTGCTCCCAACGTTCCAGGCGGAAACAGCAGCAACGCCCCACAGTCTAGATGTGATCTTAAAAAGCTACATAGAAATGACAGCCTCCTTCAGGAAGGCGGAAAACCTGTTCATCATTCCTGGAGGAAGCAGGAAAGGGCTAGCAGCATCCACTAGGACGTTGGCATCGTGGCTAATAAAGGTCATACAGAGGGCTTATGTAGCAAAAGGACTGGAACCCCCAGCAGAGTCACTTTAAGTCACTATAAAGTGGATCCCGCGGCCTTAACCACAGTGCAGTTTGGCCGTTCAGTGTTGGAGGAAGCTACTTAAAAAAAAAAAGGGAAGAAAGGATAATAACATATATATATGCGCACATATAGAGGAGTATGTAAGAAATATTTCAGCATTGCCCACCCTTGTCGTTTGGTGATTATTACATGCCATACGTATATGCTGTCATGCTTGTTTCAGGAAAGAGGAACATTTTATACTTACCTGACTGTAATTTTCCTCTCCTGCTGCAAAAGCATGACAGCATACAGGTCCCTCCCTAAAGGCTTCACAGCGAGGATAGTAGTCAACAAGAATAAGGCAGAGGGGACGAGACCTACTTATATAGTGTAACTGGTCCTGGAAAAGGGAAAAAGGGACAGGGGTCTGAGTCTACCCATACGCATATGCTGCCATGCTTTTGCATCAGGAAAATAAAATTACTGTCAGGTAAGTATAAAATTTTCCTCTATTTTTAACCACCCTACATTCCAAGGTCAGAATTGCTTCAACAAATACTGTGAATGGTGCAGTTTCCATTAAAATGCGGCTACCATTTGTGCATGTAAAGGGTTAACTATGCAGTTTACCTGCCCCAGTGACATCTACTCTCAGTCTGCTGATGCATGTCCCACAACTTGAAAATTCTATGCACAGGGTGAGGCTGAGAGTGCAAAATGACACAGCTAGTCCTTAGTTTGTTATTTTATTCTTCCTAGACTGACCCCTAAAATGCAAATGTTTGTTCTAGGTCACTGACATACAAGTGTGAAACAAGTAAAAGGATGGCAGCCCTGGTGCACATACTGCATTAAACAAGTCAGCAATTGTGGCACCTGCATTTGCAGGCTGACAGGTTGCTAAGAATCATAGGTTAGGCTTCCATTATCTCCTTCTGAAAATGTTATTTGCCTAGCCATCTCTGGTCACAGTGCTATTGGAGTAAATGTCCTAGAACAAGCATACAACAAATAAGTTCAAAACTTCAAATCTTTAGACCTCATGCACACAGGATGTTTTTTGACATTTTTACAGCTGCTGTTTTCAGCTGCAGACATTTTTTTCTACAGTCATTAAAACCTCCATCATGTTTTCCTATGTGTTCATGCACACATAGGCTGTTATCAACTGTTTTTAGCAGTGACTTTTTTGAGCTGTAAAAAAAACCCAAGACCAGAGGGTTCTGAGAGACGTTTTTCAGCTGTAAAAATGCTCTGACGCCCAAAAATGCTCACTAACGCTCACTAACACCCACTAACACCGCTCACCAACATTTTTGGACGTTTTGTGTCCATTGAAAAAAGAAAAAAAAAACTCCCATTGACACCAGCGCTAAAAAAACGCTCATTAACGCTCATTAACGCTCACTAATGCTCATTAACGCCCATTAACGCCGGCGCAAAAACGCTAAAAAAAAGCTGAAAAAAATCACTGATAAGCTACTGACGTTTTAGGAATTTTTTTAATGTCCTGTGTGCATGAAACCTTATACTTTTTTACAGGTCAGAAACTCATAGAGTTTGAGAGGAGAAATTTCACTTCACAACTTAACTCTTCTTATGGTTGTGTGTGCTTCAATCACCCAATCATAAGCAAGTAAAAAGTAAATTTTCCCCTTCCATGTGATTTTTTTGTGAACAAAGTGAATATTTTAATTGTATCTAAAGACAAAGTTTTTTTTTGCTATTTTTTAGACTTTGCCCAGTGGGGAGATATCCCTTCATTTCCTGTCCAGAAGATGAAACATAAAATTAAGCAAAAAGTGAATGGAATACCCATCTTAGAGAATTGTCACAGGAACAAGTTTTCCATTTGGGTTTTCTCCTTTTGCTTGTATGTTAATGTGTCAGTGTTATACTTTTTTTTTTATGTAGATTGTACATCTATAGATTTATCCCAAGCATATTTAAATCCACTCTCAACCACAGCTACCAGTCTATTACAAGCAGCAACTACTCTTTCCATAAAATAATACTTTCTAAGTTTAGTTTTGGAGAAATGGAAGGGGGTCAGCGCTTAATGGGTTAATGGAGAAAATGGAGAAAATAACTGCCGAGTCAATGGGACCCAGAGGCGATGCAAAGAAACAACATTTATTCCTTCCTGAAGGAATAATGTTGTTTCTGTGCATCACCTCTGGGTTCCAGTTATTTTCTCCATTAACCCATTGTGCGCTGACCCCCTTCCATTTCTCTGCAAGTTACATTTCCAGATGTCTTTGGTCAGCTTCATTGGGTTCAGCCGATTACCAATTTTTCTGTTATGATCCACGGTTTAGCGCTTGAGGATTTTCTTTCTTTTGCTAAGTTTAGTTTTGAACAATCTTCCTGCTAGTTTGAGGTCATGTCCCTGTATTCTTCATCTTCATATTGAAAATATTGCCCTCCTGAACCTTATTCATACCTTTAATGTATTTAAAGCTTCCGATCATGTCTCCCCATCCCTTCTTGCCTCAAGGCTGTACCTATTAAGTTGTTATAGTAGTACAAATTTAAATATATATATATATATATATATATATATATATATATATATATATATATAAAAGCACACAGTAGAGCACTTGTTACTGATTCAAAGTAAAAGTCAATGTTCATTGATTAAAAAGTTCAAGCCTATGAATAAAATGGAACCCAAAGCTCCTCGGACTTCGATGTCAGGATCAACACGAGTTTGTGACACTTCTCTCTTTCTGTTCTTGCTGCTGCTCCACATAGGATCTGGGTAATCTTCAATTGACAACAAATAAATAAACACAGAGGGCACAAACTTAAGTTCAGTATAAGGGGACATTTATTAATAAATAAAAAAAAACTTGGCCACTCACACGACTCAAGGTTAGGAAAGCATGTGTAAATCTGTCCCAGAAAAGTACCACTCCAATCTACACTATTAGCCCCAAAGGAAATGGTGACAGATGTAGGGGATTGCTGCTGCTTAGAGGCAGTCTCTGCTAGGACACAAAAGCACAACACACAGCAGGAAAGTCTCGCAGGTGATGTCACATTCTGCAGGAGGAGGCTAAAAACAGTTGATAACAGCCAATGTGTGCATGAAAACATAGGATAGCATGATGAGAAGTTTATTGACTGTAGGAAAAAGTCTGAAGCTAAAAACAGCAGCTGTAAAAACGTCCAAAAATGTCCTGTGTGCATGAGGCCTAAAGGGGAGGGTCAGGGCAGTAGAACGCCACCCTGCTTCCATATTACTGACACAAAAAGCAGCTGGAGGACGACACCAGCCAGCCAAACTTCTGGGTTAAAAAGATCAGATACAAAACTTGTGATTTAACACTTATTTGGCCTTACAGAATATAACTACAAACTATCACCAGTGGCATAATGTAAAACAAGTCTAAATAATAAAATTCATTCATTGGCCACTAGCCGATTACCTAATGAGTACATCGGTAGAGTGGCTCTCCTGTGCTGGCAATCACTGATTGGTGAGGAGGAAAACAGAGCAGTGTTCTGTTTATGTAAACAATACAGAGCTTTATACTGTCAGTGGGGATGTGCTGGTTTCTGTTTCCCTGCAAAACGAAATAAAAAACAGTACAACCCTTAGTAAAAGCACCACACAGTAAACATACCAAGCACTGTTAGGCACACATTTAACCCTTTGATCGCCCTAGATGTTAACCCCTTCCTAGCTAGTGTCATTAGTACAGTGATAGTGCATATTTTTAGCACTGATTACTATACTAGTGTTACTGGTTCCCACAAAGTGTCAGTTAGTGTCAGACCCGCATTACTATCACAGTCCTGCTATAAGTCGCTGATCACCGCCATTACCAGTATAAAAAAAATTAATAAAAGTTCCTGTATATGTTTTTTTTCTTTTTTGTTTATAGCGCAAAAATTTACAAACCCAGTGGTGATCAAATACCATCAAAAGAAATCTCTGTTTGTAGGAAAAAAAATTATATAAATTTAATTTGTGTGCAGTGTAGCATGACTGCGCAATTGTCAGTTAAAGTAATGCAGTGCCACAAAGCAAAAATTGTCCTTATTATGAAGGGGGGTAAATCTTTCGGAGGGCAAGTGGTTAAATTTTAAAACCGCATTCATAGCTTTTAAAAAGACACCCATATTGGCATAGCAGAACAAATAAAAATACCTTTACAGGTTTCCTATTAATAATATAGGGCTATATGGTCTGTTAACCATGTTTACTTTTCTGCATATAAGTGGAATGCAATTAAATAATTAAATTCAAATCCTAAAATTCTCAATTTTTACAAAATATACAAAAAAAGTTATATTAAAATCATATTTGGCTATGAAGTCATTCTACAAATGAATAGTGTTTATTATGGATATACAAATATATTAAGGATATATCTTTCTATTCTGTATATTAAGATATTTTCATAGTAGTTGTGTGAGGAGACACGTCCATATTAGGAACAATTGTACTATCCCTAATCTAACAGTCATAATCTGATATGTTAGAGTATTGTGTTTATTTCAAGTTCCTCATTTAAACTCTTTGGTTATAAAATATTGAGATTGAAGATCCAGTATGTCTCTGTATTGCAAAATCTTTTTTTTTTCGTTCAAAAGTTTTATTCAGTTTAACATGTGAAACAAACAATAACGACAGAAAATTTACATCCTGTAAGTACAGTCATACAGCGTAGTGATGTAATGAAGTGGATTCGACAAACAGAGATTCATTAGAAAACCTATATCACAATGCAATAGGATCACTGTTGCTTTGGTTGAGTATTAGGCTGGAACAGTTGACCAATCTCCTCGGACACCCCATCTGGGAACAATCTGTGTCATGAGGAGAGTCGTTCAATCAGTTGTAAAGAACTCAGTTTCTATATACCATACAGAAGAGTAGTGATCTAGGTTACATTTAGTAATGTGCATCACTGGGGGAAGTACAAAACGTTGACTGACTGTCTCAGAGAGCTAGAGTAACTAAGCCATAAATAAAAGTGGAAATGGGAAAATATACCAGAAGGAAAAG
>BLSH010305606.1:296153-327263 GCA_018402905.1 Glandirana rugosa | reverse complement strand
ACACACATCGACCGTGTTTAGCTGGTGCAGGAGAGGAACGTTGTCCTTGAAGTATCATAGTGCTACAGGGAGAGGTTCCTGCTGCTCCTGTGAGGGACAGATTATTGTTCTAAAATCATATCATACTGGTGTAGGGAGAGGTTCCTGCTGCTGGTGTGAGCGGTGCGTTTCTTGCACAAAAATAAAAAGTGCGTCTACGTTGCTGTATTAATAAATAGTGCTACATAGTACATTTGCGGCCAGAATGAGGAGAGCGTCAAATAAGGGAAGTGGTCGTGGTCGTGGTGCTGCTGGTGTTGGTGAAGTTCCTGTTGCAAGGAGAGGACGTGGTCGATTTGTGCCAGCTACACACACAAGTGAAACACCTTCTTCAGGTGCGAGTAGCCAACAGAACCTTCAATGTTAGATGGTAAGCCTGAATGCCGCTCAACGAATGGTGAGGCCAGAACAAGTACAGGCTCTAGTAGATTGGGTGGCTGACAATGCCTCCAGTTCCTTCACATTGTCTCCCACCCGATCCCTTGATGAAAGCTCAGAGTTGGCACCTGAACCCCATGGCCATGTCTTTCACCTCAGACCCTTGTAAATCAGCCAAGCAGTCTGAGCCCAAGTCATGCAACAGTCTCTTATGCTTTTTGATGACTCTCCTGGAGTGCTTTCCATAGGCCATCCACATAGCCCTGCCTCAGAAGTGGAAGAAATTGAGTGCACCGATGCCCAACCACTTCTGTTGCAGGATGAGGACATGGAAACACCAGCGCAGCACGTCTCTGATGATGATGAAACACAGGTGCCAACTGCTGCGGCTTTCCACAGTGTGCAGACTGACAAGGAGGGCAGTGGTGAAGGGTGGGTGGAAGATGATGTGGAGGAGGATGATGAGGTACTAGACCCCACATGGAATGAAGGTCATGCGAGTGACATGTGCAGTTTGGAGGAAGAGGTGGTGGTCACACAGAGGCACCAGCACAGCAAAAGAGGAAGCAGGTTGCAAAAGCGGAGTAAGCATCCCCTAGACAGTATGCCTGCTACTACCCACCGCACCCAGGGACCTAGCACACCAAAGGCAGCTCAAAGGTGTTCCCCGGCGTGGCAGTTCTTCAGACAATGTGCTGACGACAAGACGTGAGTGGTTTGCACGCTGTGCAATGAGAGCCTGAAGCGAGGCATAAATGTTCTAAACCTAAGCGCGACCTGCATGACCAGGCTTCTACATGCAAAGCACGAGCTGCAGTGGAATAAGCACCTCAAAATCCAAGAAAGGTCTCGGCCTCCTTCTGCTTCCTCTTCTGCTGCGGCCTCGGCCTCTTCCTCCACCTCTACATTGCTAGTGTCACCTGCCACCCAGCAAACAGACGATGTGACAGCAACGCCGCCATGTCCGCCACCGTCCCCAAGCATTTCCACACAGTCCCATGGAAGCTTTCAGCTGTCCATCTCAGAAACACTGGAGAGAAAGAGGAAGTACCCCCAACCCACCTGCGATCCCTGGCCCTGAATGCCAGCATTTCAAAATTCCTGGCCTTTGAAATGCTGTCATTCCATCTGGTGGACACGGACAGTTTTAAAAACCTGATGGAGGTGGCTGTCCCACAGTATGTGGTTCCCAGCCCCCACTACTTTTCCAGGCGAGCCATCCCTTCCCTGCACAGACATGTCGGGGACGAAATCAAGTGTGCACTGTGTAACGCCATCTGTGGCAAGGTTCACATAACAACTGATATGTGGACCAGTAAGCATGGGCAGGGATGCTATATCTCGCTAACTGAACACTGGGCAAATGTAGTGGTGGGTGGGCCTGAGGCGGCTAGCCGTTTGGAGCAAGTCCTTCCACCACCGAGGATTGCAGGGCATTTCTCTTTGCCTCCTGTTGCCTCCTCCTCCTAATGTGCTTCCTCCTCCTCCTCTACCCCCTCCTCTTCCGCTCAGCGTAACACCTTCACCACCAACTTCAGCACATCCAGGAGGAAACAACAGCAGGCTTTTTAAAACTGATATGTTTGGGGGATAAACCCCACACTGCGCAGCAGCTTTGGATGGGCATTGAACAACAGACCGATGAGTGGTTGTTGCCACTGAGCCTCAAGCCCGACCTGGTGGTGTGCGATAATGGGCAAAATCTCGTAGCAGCTCTGGGCCTAACCGGTTTGACGCACATCCCTTGCCTGGCGCATGTGCTGAATTTGGTGGTGCAGAAATTTCTAAAAAACTACCCGGATATGTCAGAGCGTCTGCAGAAAGTGCGGGCCATCTGTGCACGCTTTTGGCATTCTCACCCTGCTTCTGCTCGCCTGTCTGCACTGTAGCGGAACTTTGGCCTTCCCGCTCACCGCCTCCTATGTGACGTGCCCACAAGGTGGAACTCCACCTTGCACATGCTGGAGAGACTGTGCTAGCAGCAGCAGGCAATAGTGGAGTTTCAGCTGCAGCACGAACTGGTCAGTCGCTCTGCGGAACAGCACCACTTCACCACCAATGAGTGGGCCTCCATGCGAGACCTGTGTACCATATTTTGGTATTTCGAGTACTCCACCAACATGGCCAGTGCCGATGACGCTGTTCTCAGCGTTACTATCCCACTTCTATGTCTCCTTGAAAAAACACTTTGGGCGATGATTGAAGAGGATGTGGCACAGGAGGAAGAGGGGTCATTTCCACGGTTATCAGGCCAGTCATTCACAAGTGGCTTGGAGGGTGGGTTCCTGCACCAGCATAGGCCAGGTAAAAAATTTTCAAGCCAGGGCACAGTTCTGGAGGATGAGGAGGATGAGGAAGATGATGAGGAGGAGGAGGAGGAACTGTGTTCACAGCAGGGTTGCACCCAACGCAGCTTGTGGGCGTCACTGGAGCATGGCTGGGGGGATACGGAGGACACAGATGATACACCTCCCACAGAGGACAGCTTGTCTTTGCCTCTGGGCAGCCTGGCACACATGAGCAACTACATGCTGCAGTGCCTGCTCAACGACAGCCGAGTTGCCCACATTGTAACTTGTGCTGATTACTGAGTGGCCATCCTGCTGTATCCCCATTACAAGGACAACGTGCCATCCTTAATTCCCTCACTGGAGCGTGAATGGAAGATGCGCAACTACTAGCGCACGCCGGTAGACGCGCTGCCGAGGGCATTCCCAAATGACACAAGGGGCAAAGCGAAGGCGGAGGAGGAGGAAGAGGTCACCAACGCAGCTGTGGCACCGCCAGCACCTCAGAAGGCAGGGTTAGCATGGCCAAAATGTGGAAAAGCTTTGTCAGCAGCACGCCACAACAAACAGCACCACCAGCTGATAGACAACGTCTTAGCAGGAGGCAGCATTTCAGCAACATGGTGGAACAGTATGTGTGCCTACGCCTACACGTACTGACTGATGGGTCTGCCCCATTCAACTTCTGGGTCTCCAAATTGGGCACATGGCCTGAGCTTGCCCTTTATGCCTTGAAGGTGCTGGCCTGCCCTGCAGCCAGTGTATTGTCTGAACGTGTGTTTAGCATGGCAGGGGGCGTTATCACAGACAAGCGCAGCCGCCTGTGCACAGCCAACGTGGACAAGCTAACGTTTATTAAAATGAACCAGACATGGATCCCACTAGACTTGTCTGTACCTTGTGCAACAGATAGACATTTAGACCGGCCTCACACAGCCATTGGTATACTTTTTTTTTTTAATATGTCTCAATATTTTGGGGGCTACCCCAATTAGAAAAAAAAAACAAACAAAAACAGTGCTGGCTATCTCCTCCTCCTCCTCCTTCACCGCCACTTCCACCTACACTGCCACGGTCACGGCCTAGTCAACCTTTAGACTCCTGCTCCACATCCACCTCCTACTCCCATTTTTATTTTTTTTATGTGATTTTAAGTTATTTCCCTATCCACATTTGTTTGCAGGGCACTTGTCCTACTCTTACCCCCATTTTGTTTCCTTTTGCAGCCCTCTAGCCCTTTCCAGGACTTTTTTAGAGACATTTTTGTGCCCAAAAGTTAGGATCACCATTGACTTCAATGGGGTTCAGGGTCCGGGGTCAAGTTCGGGTCAAGTTCAGTACCGAACCAAAACTTTTCTGCGAAGTTCGGCCGAACCAGACGAACCCGAACATCCAGGTGTCCACTCAACTCTATTAATAATGTTTTTTCATTCCATCGTTAAAGAGGACCCAAACCTCAAAAAGTGAAGATTTGTTATGAGCAACGTTTAAAAATATTAACTGTATCTGAGGAGAGCAAAGAGTCTGATATTTTTGTGCATTTCTTTTTTTTATTTGTATTTCTAATGTTTAAAGCTACTTTCACCTTTTACTGGCCTATGAAGACAAGGGGCCCCAGTAGTTTTAAATGCAATGTAATTTCTTAAAATATAGATAGATAGAGATACCATACCAGTATGCCATTTCTGTCCCCTATGCAGTCTAGTCCACATGGAGTACCATTGTTGACATCCTTACGTCCTGTGTTGATTGCATGACAGTTGGTGGCGCTCATAGCATCACGGGGGTGAGTGCACATCCTGTTTCTAAAGCCGCGTATGTGCAGTGCATGCTCGCTCTCTCTGCACCTATCCCCAGAGTGGCTGAGCTCAGCTTTAAGAGAATGGAGAGAGAATGTGTACTGTACATGTGAGGCTTTTGAAACTCCTGCAATGCTGTATCTTGCCATTAACACAGGATGTAACAATATCAACATCAATTAAATATTTGGCCCAGACTAGTCAGGCAAAAATGGCCTACTTGTATGGCATCTGCAGCTATATTTAACTTCACAGTAAATTATATCATACTGAGGACCCTTGTTTCCATAGGTCAGCTTTAGTAAAAGTTGAACATAACCTTTAATGACCCAATGACATTTTTGTATACCGTTAAGTTTACTGTGTTTATGCTTATACTTGCTAATTGTTTTCACATATCTTAGAATATTTCCATGTATCTAATATTTAATTTATACTTCATGTCATTTTTATGTTGTTTTGTAATTTATATATTCTTTAAGCATCGATTGCAATGCACCTTTTTAAGAACTTATTAGGTATTCAAGCCCCCAACTACCCTGGTTGAGGTGCGATTCCAGATTGTATTAACAAATCCCTAAATAGAGATTTATTGCTGAATTGACCTGTTCTGGCTAAGAGATGGTTGAAAATCTAGAGAACCTAATACCAGGAGGTATGTCCTATGCTGCAAGATCTGTCTACCATAGGTTCTCTGGGTCATCTAATGATTAAAGCCCCCCATCAAAGAAGTAAAGGTTTTTTTTGTATATATTCTGAGTTCCCAGGGTACTACAACCGCTAGCCCTGTGAATCTGTGATATAACTATTAGTTAATAAATAATGTAGTCCCATTTTGTGTATATGACTGGTGTGCTTTGTCTTGTATTCTTAGGATTAAAAAAAAACAGGCTGAATAAGATGTACGAAGGATGATCTCATTCAGTATTAGACGATGTGGACTTAGACTTAGACGTATTAGGTCTTGGAGCCCCCCAAGAACTTATTAGGTATTCAAGCCCCCAACTACCCTGGTTGACGTGCGATTCCAGATTGTATTAACGAATCCCTAAATAGAGATTTATTGCGGAATTTCCCTGTTCTGTCAAAGAGATGGTTGAAAATCTAGAGAACCATTAATACCAGGAGGTATGTCCTATGTTGCAAGATCTGTCTCCCATAGGTTCACTGGGTCATCCAATGATCGAAGCTCCCCCACCAAAGAAGTAAAGGTTTTTTCTATAGATGCTGAGGTCCCAGGGTGCTACAACCACTAGCCCTGTGAATCTGTGATATAACTATTAGTTAATAAATAATATATTGCCATTTTGTGTATATGACTGATGTGCTTTGTCTTGTATTCTTAGGTTTCAAAAGAACATACTGAATAAAAGGTAAGAAGGATGATCTCATTCAGTATTAGATGATGTGGAAGGAAAGTACATTTTGTCCTTTGTGTTCTTATTATAATATTAATTATATATATGTGTATCTTTTAATTCAGGACATCTAGATTATTTAGCATTTCTAGCTTTGAAAAGTAGCTTCAGTTTACTAAGATAAACTATTGATGCAGCCAATTGCCATTTGTGTTTATCCTAACCTTTCAACAAATCACTCCTCAAACAGTAATAAAACAGCTTATATGCTACAGTAAATTTTATTTAACCCTCAGTGCTTATACAGAGCTAAGCATGCTGGTTTAAAATAATAAACCTATTTTCATTACTACCTTTTGGAAATATATTTGAAATAAATTCAAAGCTTTAAATCATTGATATGCTTTCTGCTTCAGGCTCTGAGAAAGAGCCATGGGAGCGTGGTAGACAAGAACACACTGAGCCAAGCGAAAGAAGCTTATTGATTCATTACAGAATCAGCTACACTATTTTAACTATTTGCTCCAAGGCAAGAAATTTTACCAAAATGCACCAAACAAAAAATATACTTTTACATATGAGTTGCAATTTGTTATAAAAAAAAAATTATATCTTAAGTATACAAACACGTTCAACATTAGTCATTATTAACATCATAGTGAAAGTTAAAGCAAATAGTAAAACTGCGAAAGTTTTTTTTCATTTTTTTTTTGTGAGGAAGCATTTTTGTTGCTGTCTGTGTACCTAGATAAGGGGAGATATCCTCTCATGTCCTGTCCTGTACAGACCAAATCGTTTCATGTTACTAAGCAGAAAACCAGTGACCAAAGCACAGCAAAGAGACCTTTTCAGGATGCAACTGAAGGGCTCTGAATTTATATTTTGTCCTAGTGCATTTTTTAATTGTTTTACATGCATTTTGTGCATATTCATTTTTTTTATAATAGCGCCATAGATGTAGCTGGCAGGATATTCTTAAAACTCACTACAATAAAACACATGAACTGTGTCTTGGGTAGCTGCCTACATTGCTCTAACCTTTTATTTATACTTAAGGTACTGAATAAGCCCAGCTTTCTTCCACAGTATCAATGGGGAATGCCCAGAAGATTCAATGTACTAACTGATGTTTAGAACAAACCTGGGGCATAACTATGGTGAAAGCAGCCAGTTCCACTGCAGAGAGAAAAAAACATTGAACATGAAACAAGACTTAAAAAATGAACTTCCTAAGGGTAATGATGAAGGTCATATGCATATCTACACAAGGCACATTTTACAGTATTTTTAAAAACAAGCACTTTAAATAATACGCTGCACATATACTATCATAAAAACAAACACAATGCTACGTATATATATGTTTGTATGGTATTTAAAAAATACATTTACATGTGTAAAACTTCTCTTTATCTGGAATATGTTTAATAACAAAATAATTGTTCCTCTGTTTACTGACTACAGCTCATGCAGTATAGAAATCTATGGACTAATTGTATACTGTGCAGAAAGGCAATTACTCACTGTATTTAGTTAAAGTAGTTGTCAAGTTGAAAAAAAAAAAAAACACCTGCAAGAGAAAGGCATAATACGCTAATATGCATCGCATACTAGCTCATTATGAAATGCTTACCTTAGAACGGCGCTGTAGCAGCGGTCCCCGAGCACCACTGTGACTGGTGACATACTGAGTCCGTTGTCTTCTGGGATCCCGGGCACGACCAGTCACAGCGCGGACTCCAGTGCTGTAATTGGCAGGAGCCCTGCTGACATCACTCCCGTGCATGTGCACGGGAACTGTCATTTACTGCACAATTAGTTAAGAAACGGCCCAGTCAGGTCATTTCTTCACTGCGCATGTGTCGATGACGTCGGCACATGCAAATACAGGGAATATATCCTAAATGGTTCAAGTTTGGGAGATATTCCCGGGACCTACAGGTAAGCCTGAATATAGGCTTACCTGTAATTTAAAGTGGTTGTCATGACTTGACAACCACTTTAAAATGAATCATGCAGCACAGTAAAGCCTGCTAAACCAGTTCAGTACAGGGCACCTTCACCCCCTTCCTGCCTAGGCCAGTTTTCAGCTTTCAGCACTGTCGCACGTTGACAATTGCACAGTCATGCAACACTATACCCATATGAAATTTTTATCATTTTTTTCACACAAAGTGAGTTTTCTTTTGGTGTTTTTTACCCTATATTCACACCTATGTGTTGTTTATTGCATTTTGCAGTCCATCGTTTCCTATGAATGTAGTTCACATCTATGCGTTTTGCGACGCTGAGTTTTTTGTAAGGGTTCAGGGATTTTTTCCCACAGCAGATTACATTTTGTATGTAATAGACTTCAATGGTATCGCACCTAAAATGCAAGTGTTTCCTGCTGACAAGGGATGGGCCCTCAGTTCGAGTCGAATTTAGAACATAATGGGGCGTTCACAGAGAATTTGCCACCGCGGAGCGCCCCATAATGCATTGCGTTCAGACTGCGTGCACAGCTGCTCCCCATTAGAAGGGCTCCCGCTGTCTGCATGCAAGGCCACCCGGCGACGTAAGCGAGCAACCCCGCCCCTCTGACATCATGTGACATCAGAGGGGGCGGGTCATATGCGTACATCACCGGGTGGCCCCGCCCTGCCATATAAATAAACTGTCAAAGCAAAAAGCAGTCAGTCGGCAGGAGCCTTCCCATGGAGGAGAAGCTGTTACAGCTTTTTTTTTCGGGTCCGTCACGCGTGTGATTGACAATGGACACTTATTTTTTTTCCCTTTTTTAATAAAGGACTTGTCCCTAATTGTCTCCTCTGGTTTCTTCTTTTGTGACCCTTTTTGCTAAATTAGTAGGGGTACAATGTACTCGATACTAATTCACATAGGGGGGATGGGATCTGGGGGCCCCATTATTAAAGGGGGCTTCCAGATTCCGATAAGCCCCCCGCCTGCAGACCCACACAACCACAGCCCAGGGTTGTGGGGAAGAGGCTCTTGTCCCCATCAACATGGGGACAAGGTGCTTTTGGGTGGGGGGTGCAGAGCCCCCCCTGCCCCAAAGCACCCAAACTCCCCATGTTGAGGGCATGTAGCCTGGTACTGTTCAGGAGGGGGGGTGCCTCTCGCTCGTCCCCCCCTATCCTGGCCGGCCAGGTTGCATGCTCGGATAAGGGTCTGGTTTGGATTTTAGGGGGAACCCCACGTCAATTTTTTTTAAATTTTGGTGCGGGATTCCCCTTAAAATCCACAGCAGATCTGAAGGGCCTGGTATGGACTGGGGGTACCCTATGCAAATTTCTTCAGTGATTTTTATCTATATTGCTGGGAGCTGGCAATATACTAGAGCCGCGAGTGCAGTGTTAAATTACATTTTTTTCCTTACAAATGTCATTTTTCTCTGGCACTGTTCTAAACATCACAGAGGTGCACCCTTTTACAGGCAGATTAAGAGGACCCCCAGGCACGATATTTAAAGGAATATTTCATTTTTATTGTTTCACTTTAAGAATTATTAAAATCACTGCTCCTGAAAAAACTTTTTTTTGCATTGATACATATCCCTGGGTCCCCATACACTTTTAGGGCAATAACTTGCATATAAGCCTTTAAAATAAGCACTTTTGATTTTTCATGTTCAGGTTCCCATAGATTTTAACGCATGTTCTGGTGTGAACTGAACGGGGGGGGGGGGGGGTGTTCGGCCCATCCCTACCGCTGACAGCTGAATGTAAAATTTTCCGGCAAAAAAAAAAATTGGGGGAAAAAAAAACAGCATGAACCCCCCAGACCCTTTGGATCTGGTATAGATTTGGAGGGGAACCCGACACCAATATTTTTTTAAACAATGGTGTGGGGCCCCCCAAATCCATACCAGACTCTAATCTGAGCATGCAGCCCGGCAGGTCAGGAAAGGGAAGAGTTGAGCGAGCGCCATCCTCCTGAACCATACCAGACCACATGCCCTCAACAAGGGGGGTGCTTTTGGGCAGGGGGGACTCCCAAAGCACCTTGTCCCTATGTTGGTGGGGACATGGGCCTCTTCTCCACGACCCTGGGCAATGGTTGTAGGGGGTCTGCAGACAGTGGGCTTATCAGAATGTGGAAGCCCTCTTTGACAAGGGGCCCCCCGGATCCTGGCCTCCCCATGTGAATGAGTATGGGGTACATTGTACCCTTACTATTCACCAAAAAAGGGTAAAAAAACACACACAGTTTTTGACAAATCCTTTATTAAAAATAAAAAAACAACGTCCCCCAATGTAGAGCCATTGTCAATCACTCTCCCCGCAGTACCACCAGACCTACTAGACTCCGCATTTGTCAGTTGGCTTACTGCCAACTGCCCGCTCCCTTGTCTGACAGTTCTTAAATAGGTAGTAAGGGGCAGGACCACCAGGTAACGTCACCTGGTGGTCCCACCCCCTTGTTATGTCACTGACCAATTCTTTTTTTAACATTCAGAGGGGAACCACATCAGCCGCAACCGTATAGATGTGAACATAGACTTAATCACTACCAGGTTTTTTCTACTTTTTGCTAAATAAATGAAAAAAAGTCTGAAAATGTTGTAAAAAAACTTGTTCATTTTACAAATAAATAATCTTTCTTCATAAATGTAGGCCAAACTGAATTCTGCTACATTTCTTTTGTTAAAATAACCCAAATCAGTGTTTCTTATTTATTCTGTAAGAAAGTTATAGAGTCCATAAACTAGAGACATGGTGAGTTTTTTGAAGTTGTAATTTTTTACCACCATTTTTTGGAAAATGAAGAAATATAAAAAATTTTTTTTTTGCAATTTCTTTTTTTACATACTGTCACTAGTGCAGTACAGCATCATCATATAACTGGTGTGGTGGTGATCAGGGACACTGACTGGTGACAGTATGAAAAAATAAATACATTTAATTTTTTTTTCAAGTTTTTTTTCTTTTTTATTACATTTTTTCTTTTTTATAATTTTTTTAACACACTGTGACCAGAGCAATAAAGTCTTACTATAGTAACATTGTACCACTCTGGGGAAGTGATCAGGATTTTTTTTTTACACATTATGATTGCTTGAAATTCACTGGTATAAGCAACCATTTTTACTGAATGAAATTGATAAATTCAGTGTGTATTGTTGTGCTTAGCTGTGACTGGCCACAGCTAAACACACGGTACAGATGGGATGTGATTGGCCTTGTCTGTACCATGTGATCACTGTGACTGATCACAGCTAGCAATATAATTGTACACAGTGGATAGTATGAATCAAAGGCATTCATTATGTACAATTGTAATGTGATCTGCTGTGATTGGTCACAGCGATCACATGGTATTGGCAGCGGGCTGGTACACTGATCAGTCATTGTCCAGTGGACACAGCTGGTGACAGATCACTCCACAGCATGGCCTGTGGGGTGTCCCTGAGGCTTGGCGTCATTTGATGTCCACCCAGAACAACAAAGGTAATTTCATAATAGGCTGGGCGGGAAGTGGTTAAAACATAAGGTATTCTGATTGCATCACATATCCTGAAAATAAGATGTATATTCCTCATTTCAGGATACTGGGCAAAGCCATGTAAATCATAGCTTTTTGCCTCTCTGACTGTATGGCCTGTGGATATTAAAGGTAGGATGGTGGATGTGGTGTATCTGGATTTTGCAAAAGCATTTGATACAGTTCCCCATAAATGCTTTTCTACAAACTGAGGTCTGCATTGACCATAGGGTTTGTTCTTGGATAGAAAACTGGTGACATTGGCATGTTCAATGGGTGGCGATAAATTGTACATACTCAGAATGGTCTGGAGTGGTAAGTGGGGTTCCCCAAGGCTCTGTCCCCATGACTAAGCTCCAGGGAGCGGAGTGAAATATGTTGGGGGCGTGGCCTGGTTGGAGTCCCGGCTGAGGTTGCCACTCTATTCGCCTCTCTAGGACATCTTAGATATGCAACTTCCAGGGGCTACCCCTTTCTTCCTTGTACCATTGTAGGAGCCAGGACAGGCTCCACCCCCTGTCAGCACTCTAACAGCAGTTGCGGATGCACCATTCATATATCCCCTCTTTACCGAGCCTGAGCAGCACGCACGTCCTTTTCAGGTCACGCTCTGTCCTGGGAATTCTGTTTTATTTATTCATAAATGACTTAGAGGTTGGTATAAATAGCTCAATCTCAGTGTTTGCTGAAGACACAAAAATAAACAGGGCAATAACTGGATAACAGGATATAGAAATGTTGAAAAATGTAAAGTAGTGCACTTGGGGTCTAAAAATATAAATACAGGTTACTCACTAAGGGGAGAACCTCTGGGTGTATCCAGTATGGAGAAAGATATGGGGACCCTAGTATAAGACAAAATGAGCAATAGCATGCAATGTCAAGCTGCAGCAAGCAAAGCTAGCAGACTATTAGTATGCATTAAAAAGGGAATATAGAGATAAAAAGATAATCCTGCCACTTTATAAAACTCTGATTTGGCCAAACCTGTAGTATTCCATCCAGTTCTGGTCACCAGTCCTCAGGAAGGATGTGCTGGAGCTGGAGAGAATCCAGAGAAGGTCAACAAAATGAATAAGGGGACTGGACCTCAGTTATGAGTAATGATTACTAGCACTAAACTTATTCTCCTTGGAGAAGAGACATTTGAGAGAAAATATGATAGTGATATACAAATACCTGAATGATGATCCCAGCGTATGTAGAAAACTATCCAGTCTCAGGGAGTGTAAAAAGACACAAAACCCCTCAATGAAATTGGAGGAGAAGTGATTTAACCTTAAAGCGGTTGTATCCCCCCAAATGTATTTTTTACCTACAGGTAAGCCTATAATAAGGTGTACCTGTAGGTAAAATGAATATCTCCAAAACCTGCATGGTTTAGGAGATATTTGCCCTGTATGCAGCCGCTGATGTCATTGGCGCATGCGCTCTGAAGATCCGACCAATGCTACCAGAAAATCAGAGCTCCCCGCAGTAACGAAGAACTCCCAGTGACGTCTCATGGCTCCAGCCACTCACAGCCCCGGAGCCGTGAACCCGTAAGAAACATTATGGACATCATGTCAGCTCCCTCAGTGCTGAGGCCTTGTTCTAAGGAAAGTATTTCATAAAGTGCTAGTATGCAATGCATACTAGCACATTATGCTATTTGTCTTGCAGGGTTTTTTCTTTACTACCGCTTTAAGCTGTGTAGTGGGTTTTTCACTCTCAGGGGGAGGCAAGGATGTGGAATTTCCTTCCACAATTGGTGGTGCAAGCAGGAAGTACTGATAGTTTTAAAATACTCTTAGACGTGCATTATAGTGAACACAATATACAGGGATATGGGAAATGATTATCAACATGAACACACATACTCCAACTACAGAGGTTGAACTGAATGGACTAGTGTCTTTATTCAACCTTACCAACAATGTAACACATCCAGAGCCGCTGGTGCATGATGCAAATATACGATACAATTATAAAGCCATTTTTTATAAACTTGATACAGTGTTTCAGGCAATTTGGCCATCATCAGTGCAAGCTTCTAGGGAGTAGGGCTTGGGACTCAATGAGACATTACAACCATGCAGGTCATGGGGAAAAGGGATTAAAGCAATCAAAAAGCCTTGACTCTAATCTGTGTGTAGTATAGTAAAGCCTTCCTAAAACAGAAGGTATTTGCATGGCTCATTCCAAAAAATTAGAGGATTTAAACCTTATTTCAAGACAATGGACAGATCCATGGAAATTGTTGTTTTTCAACTCCAAAATACTATTATAACTTTTTATAACTTATATAAATTTAATGTAACATTTTCAACTACGTGGTATTTTCAAAAACACATATTTTATAAACACTTTTATTGAGAACATTTTTTGAAATGTTTTTATTCAACTAGTCAGTGAGTTTAAAGTTCATTATGACTTTTATGTTCTATTGTACAAAAATATACATTAAATTAAAATGTAATTACCGTAATTGGATATTTCATGATTATCTGGTTATTGAAAGAGCTGAGAGGTGGTAGGTGTTTCATATTATTACAGGTCATGAGGAACCTGCTGGATAGGAATCAATGTAGAATCAATGTTGAATAGTAAGAAGACTTTTTCTTCAATATGTATAGTTTAGCTGTTAGTACTTTGAAAAGGAGGGTAGTTTAATTAGAGCAGTAGTAAAGGCTAAAATGAACAAAGTTTAAAGCAGAGTTTTAATGCAAATTGTTAGACGGAGCCATTTTGGGTTTATTTGGGAGGCAAATTGGTAAGTGTGATGGGAAAACTTTTGTTTGTTTTTGCTGTTCAAAGCTCTTCCATACGTACCTTACTTCAAAAGCTGGTTATATGATATAATACAGTATCTCACAAAAGTGAGTACACCCCTAACATTTTGGTAAATATTTTATTATATCTTTTCATGTGACAACACTGAAGAAATGACACTTTGCTACAATGTAAAATAGTGAGTGAATTTGCTGTCCCTTCAAAATAAATCAACAAACAGCCATTAATGTCTAAGCAACAAAAGTGAGTACACCCCTAAGTGAAAATGTCCAAATTGGGCTCAATTAGCAATTTTCCTCCCGGGTGTCATGTGACTCATTAGATCTCAGGTGTGAATGGGGAGCAAGTGTGTTAAATTTGGTGTTATCGCTCTCACTCTCTCATACTGGTCGCTGGAAGTTCAACATGGCACCTCATGGCAAGAACTCTCTGAGGATCTGAAAAAAAAGAATTGTTGCTCTACATAAAGATGGCCTAGGCTATAAGAAGATTGCCAAGACCCTGAAACTGAGCTGCAGCACAGTGGCCAAGACCATACAGTGGTTTAACATGACAGGTTCCACTCAGAACAGGCCTCTCCATGGTCGACCAAAGTTGAGTGCACGTGTTCAGTATCATATCCAGAGGTTGTCTTTGGGAAATAGACGTATGAATGCTGCCAGCATTGCTGCAGATGGAGGAGTGGAAGAGGATTCCAGTGGCAACCTGTGAAGCTCTGGTGAACTCCATGCCCAAGAGGGTTAAGGCAGTGCTGGAAAATAATGATGGCCATACAAAATATTGACACTTTGGGCCCAATTAGGACATTTTCACTTAGGGGTGTACTCACTTTTGTTGCCAGCGGTTTAGACATTAATGGCTGTGTGTTGAGTTATTTTGAGTGGACAGCAAATATACACTGTTATACAAGCTGTACACTCACTAATTTACATTTTAGCAAAGTGTCATTTCTTCAGTGTTGTCCCATTAAAAAAATATAATAAAATATTTACAAAAATGTGAGGGGTGTACTCACTTTTCTGAGATACTGTATGTGGCCTGTTGGAAACAGTATGAAAACAGTGTGAAGTGTTAAAACCGTGCATCACATTGCCCCCTGTACACAATGGGCTCAAGCCTGCAAGGTAAAACACTCTGAGCTGGTGTGAATGAGCACTAAGAGTATGTGGAATTTCCATGGGATTTTACATTTAGGAGTGGCTATACACAGATTTCTTTACTGCCTTATATTTAAACCCAGGAATTGGACTGACATTATTTCCTGCATCTACACCATTTTTTCTTTTTTTTTTTATTTATACATTTTTGCTCAGGTTGGACAATCGTGATATGAACTGAGATATGGAGGAGGTACCAAGCATACATGTATGATTTTTCTGTGAATCTTTATAATTAGCGACCAGACTAAAATGGCAAATGCCCCAATTTATAGCCAGTTTTTGAAGTAAGGTGTACATAGAAGGGCTTTGCACAGCACATGCAAATAAAATGGCACCATCCAAGAATTTACATTAAAAACAGAAGTTTTAGTTGCACACATTTGCAAAAACTGTTGTGTATGTGAAAGCCACAATGTGCCTGTATATAAAGTGCGATCCTAACACTTATATTTGAATGTTTCCTTATTGGAGCATAAATAGCAATTGATAAATAAAGGGAAGGTATGCTTGGAGGCAACACATTCCTCCTTAAAGTGGAGTTCCACCCAGATATATATATATATTTTTGCTAATACAATATGCTACACTGCATTAAATACCTAAATATGTTTGCTTAGTAAATTCGCCGGTCGATTCCCATTTTTAAAAACGTATTTACGTTTGTTTTTTGCTTTATAGAGCGCATCCATCTTAAGAGAGAGTTAATCCGCATCCACTGTGTTTACCTGCAGTAACCTCCACTCCAGAAGTAATGTGCCATCTTGCTTCATCCACACTCGTTCGCATTAAGGATAGAGAGAAGGCGGCAAGAGGACATCTTATTACACCCACCGGAGATTTTAATTTCACACTTATTTTTAACAGTAAACAGAGTTCCTTAGTGTGGACGAGTGTGGGTGTAGCAAAATGGTGGCGGCGTCACTTCCGGTTTCCAATATAGGACGCTACACCACGGCAATGCCTGTTGTCTCCTGGGATTGATCACACACATCTCCCAGGAGAGTGTACAGACGCAGCTGTGGGGCGGAAGTAAGATTTGTTAATGCTCTTTTATATAAAACGATCGGAATAAAAAAAGATGCCAATTTATATTTTGGATGCCCTTTTATGATGGATGGTGGGGACTTGTAAATGTGGGTGGGACTTTGAGAGCATTCAGCTGAGAGAGCTGACACACAGAGCTTTGTGCTGTGGACTGAAAGAAAGGTTTGCACTAACTGTGTTTTGTGGGTGTCTGGGACAAGCTCGGCACTGCTTAGAGAGGTATGATGAAATGTCCAGTTAGAGCCTGGATGGCAAGGATTTACTTTATGTTTGGTTTATTTTGAAATGCAACCTTCTTCCTAATAAGCCTGGCTGCAAGACAGATTTTAAGAAAACTGCTGCTTCAACTGCCTTATTCCCAGGAAAGGTGACCCCCATTAGAGCTAATCCCTTGCACAACCCATTCAGTTTAAAATAGAATAGAAAAGCAAAACATTTTTGTATAGATATAAAAAAACATAAATACATGTTTTCCTTTTTCATAAGTGATCACATTCCCTCTGTTCTCAGCTGCATAAGAGCTGGGGAGAGAAGAAGCAGCAGCAGCACTCTGAGCTTCCCAGTGACTGGATGTGCAGCAAGGGCGGATCAGGACAAGTCTGATCATTGGAGGAGAGCAGGCTGAGTTCCCAGCATAGCTAGAGAACTGACCGTGGTGTGCTCTCCTGCTTAGTGTTGTCAGTTTTAATATGAAAGCAGAGAGACTTGCAGGAACACTAGAGATTTCACATAAAGGAAGCAATACAAAGAGAACAGGATACTTATACAAGTACATGGTACAGCAGGCACATATTAGGAATATGAAGTGTTAGGGTAACAAACACTTTAAGAGTGCCCTCACTCACCTATACGTTTTGCACCCATTAAAGGACCATTCACACAAGCTCTAAGGTAACATCCAAAAATACTAGAATTTCAAATCACTGGCATAGAACAAAAAATTATTCTCTACAAAGACAATATTATGCTATTCTTAACCTCCCTGGCGGTATGATTATTTCAGAATGTTGGTGCTGAAAGCGGTACGATTATTTTGCATGAAAATTTGGCGTTTTATATTGTAGGCCGGTAATTCTTAGGAATAACTCACTTAAATCTGTCCAAACAAGAGTCTAGTAGACATTCGGGGTATGATAAAGTTTGAAAAATGAAATCATAAATTATAATATAATAAATAACTAAAAATAATTATCAAAAATAATAACATAATAGTAATAAAATGTATTCAATAATGTAATCAAACCAAAAACACTGAAATTTGCTCATTTGCAGAATTGTCGCTGTCGTCACTTTCAGTTTCTGATGATAAATTTCCCCAAAAATCAGTATCACTCAATTCTGCAAATCATTCTTATTTACTATCAGTGTTTTCTAGCCGATCAAAAACCACTTTTGATGTAAAGGGACACTTTTTGGATGCTATGGACATCAAGTTTCCAGGCAGAAAGAATGACATAAATAATATAAAAGTGCATGCAGGGTTCTGGGCAAACCACTAGGGACAAAGGGGATGTGAAATGTTTTCATACAGTAATGTAATCTATAAGATTACAGTGTACTGTATGTGTTATGTGTGTTTCACTTTTTGAATTTCCTGCCGATCTCTGTCCCCGTGCGACGTGACGCTCGCAGGGAACGGAGCCCGGCACACAGGAGTCATCGGGCGGAGGACACAGCCCGCAGACACGGCGCGGGACATCGCTGGATCCAGGGGACAAGGTGAGTATCGCTGCCTCGATCCAGCAATGCAATCCCGAGTGTGGCTCGGGGTTACCGCTAACGGTACTGAAATTCCACCCGAAGCCACACTCGGGAATACCGCCAGGGAGGTTAACTGATCCTATTAAATCAGTGGGGATGTTCCAACAGCTGTTTAAAGGGCCCATGCCTCCAAGTCCCCAATGGTTGGTATTGTCATGCAATAGCGCCTTAAGGATCTTATCTTATACCACCATAATATACCGTTTTCAAACACTCCCTATATCCCTACCCACATCATACATCTGTAAGCTGCAAGTAGCAATCATCCACTACTGGATAAAAATGATAAAGGTCCATACAGTACTAAGGAAACAGCTGTAATGAGAGCCCCTTATGTTACCTAATACTGTTGGGATGCAATATTTGACAAGCTAAAATATTGGTGAACTCCTATGAGAGATACACAATTGGCACACATGAACTAGACTCTGCTGGGTTGTAATGCTTAGAGTTTGCTTGGACCATCTTCCTAGGACACAAATCCTCATCCTCCTCTTTTTTCCCCCAAAGTAGCAGCTACTAATTTTTGGATATCTGTACGCAGCCTTCACACAAAACCTTCTATGCTTACTGTGGCCTCTCTAACAGTAACCTCCTTGGAGCACTTCACCTTCCTCAGTACTCCACCATAGGGCAACTGTTTGATGGAAGCACCTTCAAACGTTTATGACGAACATAAACAAGCATGCACCTTAGAAATATTTTACTTTTAGTACCCTTGAAAGTTCAGTACGTGCTGTGCTCTCTCTGACCACACAAGGCATTTCAAACGAACTAAAGGCATTACCTTTTTCTACTGTATGCTTATGCATCCTCTATAAATAAGAAAAACATAATTCTATGCAAATCTGGGAAGATGATCCAGCACAAACATTTTAATCCTCTCAGTTTCCTAACATTTTTCCCATGTGGTGGGGAGACTGGTGGAAAAGGTAGTTTTCCTAATTTGGTTAAACTGCACTAAGATCATTCTATTTTGGAAAAATGTTTGTGCCGTTATCTCTTCAGTCACACAACTTGATATCAAAATGAACCCTGCCATGGCCCTACTTCTTTTAAACACAGAACAATGGCTATGTGAATCATTAGCATTCCTCCAACACTGATAGCTGCTAGAAAAACCAAAGCTATGGCCCCAAATCAAAAATGTTCTTCAAATGCAGAAATACAATTCAAACATAAGGTTCACCAAAAGAAATAGCAAGTGGGGCACCTTTTGGAAACACTAGAGTGATATAATGCTACATTACAGTAGCATAGCTTGCAACCATTGAATATACTTCCTCGTTTTCCCAAAGCGTTATTTTCCTACCTACTGTGTTTAGTGCACTGCTTAATGTTATATACTATAATCCCTCCTAGATGTTTTTTGGTATGATTTCATGGGTATTATATCCAAAGTAACTTTATAACAGCATTATTCAGATGTTCAGACGGAGTTAACCTATTCTATTGCATATTTTCATATCTGCAATGTGTTGTTTCTTAATTTTATCATAGGTGACTACAATTTTCTAATATATATTAAGTGGTTTTTCCTTTGTTGTGTTTATCTATACCTCGTTTCATTTCACATCATTCTTGGAGGGTATTGTAAATCTGCTTGGGATGTGATACACCTGTGTGTGTACCCAAGCAAAAGTGATATTTACAAAGAAAAAAAATCCCATTTTAATTGCTGGCCACTAAATAAAATTTCCTGGATGCTTTGTACTGTTTGTACACAAAGTGGCCGGAGATTCCTTGCATTTTTACTGACATTTGTGCCAGATGATGACTTGATATGAAATGTAAGAGGGACACCACATAAAAATGGTATGGGGTTTCCCCTAAAAATACTTACAAGACCTTGTTGAGGATCTGATGTGGATTTTAAAACATTTTGCCCTTCAAAATCAATACCCGGATGGGAAGTAAGCAAGCTTGCGCCCCCCCCCCCCTTTCTGAACCACACCAGGCCACATGCCTTCAACATAGAGATTCTGTTCCTGATGACATCATGATGATACTCATAGGGTGGGGCTTCCGGTAAACATCGCTTCCACTCGGTGGAACGCATATTGGCGTTCCTAGTCTGTATTTCCTGCCTCTTATCTTCTGTTTACATGTACATGCCATTTTACCTTGTTGCCACTGCACAATGAGAGGCTTCCTTATCTCTTTATATATATACTAATGGAGTACTACCAAGGTTCTGAAAGACATAGAGGTACTTTAAAGGTATAGAGGTAATATCCATACAAAGATCCAGGAGACTACTTGGAAAGGGCCTGATGACCATGTACCATCCAAGAAGGAGAGGCCATTTACTGGAAAAGCACTCTTTGACTTCTTATAATAAAGAGGTCATTAAGTTCTGGTGAGTGTGGTGTGTACACTGTGGGTGCAGAGGAGGAGCATTTATTATTTTGTGTTACTTTATATGATTACATGGCTGGACTACTTACAGTATTAAGCACTTTATGTTTCAGGTGGATTTAATGGCACATTGATTGAAATTTTAGTGTAAAAGAGTATGGACACTTCCCTAGGGGATATTCGGTTTACAATATGGCAAGGGTACTTTGCCAGAGGGTCTCTCCTTGAAAAGTACTTGTCCCAATATTGATGAAGACAAGAACCCTTTTCCCACATTCCTGGTCTGATAGATGTGAAGGCCTGCAGGGGATGGGGTAATCAGTATCTGGAAGCCCCCTTTAAATAAAGAGGCCTCCAGATATCCATAGCCCCGGTCCTGAATAAATAAGCCCTGGTTACTAATTCAAAAAAGAAAATTACATTGTAGATAGGCACATTACATGTATGATTTGTCCTTTATTAGAAAAAAAAACATGTCTCACAGTGTAAATCATGTCATCCAGCTAAAAAAAAAAAGACACTGACCCATGGATCTGATCAACACTTGATAATAAACTCCTCACTGCAATTAATATTTTCCATCCAGCTACTGAAATGGAAATGTACCTTGCAGTGAGCAGTCCACTGTGAGCAAAAATGTCTGCATGTTTTATTTTGGTGGGTCATTGGGATCATCATTCATTATGAATGACGTAGATCTATATCACTGGAAGACATGCTTGACAATAGATTTATACTGCAGGACATTTTTTTAATATATGTATAAAGGGCTTTATCAACCATTTTTATTTACAAATTTTTAAGTGATTAAGTATCCTGGGGTTACTTAATCATGTAGAAGGGGTTGAATATCTGGGGGGGCCCATTATTTTAAAGGGGGCTTCTAAATTCTAATAACCCCCTTCCCGCAGACCACCTCATTTACCAGGCCAGGGATGTGGAGAAGAGGCTATTGTCCTCATCTACATTAGGTTAAGGTGCTGGAAAGTTACCCTCCTCATGTTTATGCATGGGGCCTGGTATGGTTTAGGGAGGCATATTCCCTAGGGATGGCCCGAACAGACCCCTGTTCAGTGCGCACCAGAACTTTTAAACATCCCGAAAGTTCGGACCCGAACAATGAACCAATGGGACCCGAACGTCAAAAATCAAAAGTGCCCATTTTGAAGGCTTATATGCAAGTAATTGGGCATTCAATGGTTATAAGGGTCCGGGTCCTGACCTAGGGAACATGTATCAATGAAAAAAAAGCTTGTAAAAAAAACATTTTTAAATGAGCAGTGATTTTAATAATGCTTAAAGTGAAGAAAAAAATTAAAAATTCCTTTAAATAATCTGCCTGGGGGAATCGCCTTAGTCTACCTGTAAAAGGGCGCATCTCTGTGATGTGTAGAACATATCCAGAGAAAAATTACATTTCCATAGGAAAAATTGTCATTTAAAATCGCGGCTGTAACGTATTGCCCTGGGCTGTGGTTGTGAGGTCTGCGGACAGGGGGGCTTATCGGAATCTGGAAGCCCCCAGATCCCGACCCCCCATGTGAATTAGTATCGGTACATCGTACCCCTATCAATTCACCAAAAAGTGTCAAAAAAGAAAAAAACACAAGAGACAATTAGGGACAAGCCCTTTATTAAAAAAGGAAAAAAATAAGTGTCTCCCCATTGTAATCCATCATCAATCACGGCGAGTGACGGAACAGAAAACCCCCCCGCAACAGCTCCTCCTCCATGGGAGGGCTCCCGCTGACTGAGCTCTGTTTGTTATGAGAGTTTATTTACAGTGAAGGGCGGGGCCACCCGGTGACATGAGCGCGTGCCCCGCCCCCTCTGATGTCACATGACGTCAGAAGGGGTGGGGTCACCTGCTTACATCGCCGAGTGGCCCCGCCGTGCCATATAAATAAACTGTCATAACAAACAGTGGACAGACAGCGGGAGCCCTCCCAACAGGGAGGAGCTGTGCGCGCCGTCTGGCAAACAACTGAAGTTCGCCCCGAACTTATGCTCAGACCGAACCTTTTGCCCATCCTTAATGTTCACCACACCACTTTTGTGACCAGCCAGGCTGCATGCTGGTATAAGGGTCTGGTATGGATTTTCGGGGGAATCCCATGCTTTTTCTCAATTTTTTGCTTTGAGCACCTGTTTGAAATCAATACCAGACTCTATCTAGGTCTGGTATGGATGATGGGGGGAATTCCTACATTTTGTTTTTAATTTTTTTTTGCACAGCATCCAAAAAAAAATAGCTGCTGAAACTCTTGCAGGAGCCTAATCATTGGTTGTTATGGAGCTCCATAAATAGGGTTGTTAACAGCAAATGTATTTTTGTTGGTGGCTGAGTTTGCTAAGTCTGGCATATGCAGGTTTCTCCTGCTGCAGTGCACAAGCCCTTCAAATTCCAAATGAACGTACACAGGCAAATCTCTACCTCATTTTCCAACACACCTAGTGGTTATTTTAATGTAACAATCACTGGTCACAGATGTCTTGGAAAGCAAATTGCCTTACATCACTGTTGAGCATTGGCAACATTTCTTACTTTACAAATTGCCTATTTTTGTTCATGCCAAGAACTGGAATGTTATGTCCAGTTCTGCAGCTGTACATAAAGATGAGATGTAGACCAAACTCCTGCAAAGTTTATGCCCTTGCAAGTGAAACAAATGTTCAACACCTTTCAAAAACTATGGACAAAAACATTGCCCTATTATAAAAAATAGCAAAAAAAAAGTTTTTAAAAGAAAGTGCAAAAAGGAAAGAACCATCTTAAAAATAACTCTGAGTGTTTAAAGCTCTGCTGGTCATGTATCTGTGCTTGCAAAATGAAACATGGACCCGTTTTTAAGAAAATCAGATCAGATCCAAACTCCGAAGGAAGCTGTCGCTCCTGCCCACTGCTAACCACAATTCAGGCTCAATCCCTAATTCACAGCACTTAAAGGATGCAGGATAAAATATAGTGAGACCTTTTTCTTTAACCCTGAAAGATTGTTTTATACTTCACTTGTGCGACTTTGGACATCAAAGTTTCATGACAAGTCACAGCCCAGTCTTCTCAATGGCACCCGTTCAAATCAGTGCAACTTAAAGTCTTTTCAAGCGACCTTGAAAAGGTACACGCACTATTTTGATGCAACTTTGATTAATAGAGTGCAAAGTCAGATCAAAGCCGCACCCAACGTTGCATCAAAGTCACGCTCCAAAGTCACACTGGAAATTGTGCGATTTTGGAGTCGTGCAAGTGTGAATAGAGTCTTAATACTTAACACAAAATCTTGTCATACACCAATTACATATGTATGCTTTAATTTACAGGGATTTTTTAATAACACAAAGAGCAATCTAACAAAGTGCAGTCTTCCAAAACATCCAGCCAATAATCACCTTTCACTTTTCTGTGTGCTTGAAACTGAGGGGAGGTGATTGCATTTGTACTATGTCAGCTGATAAAAGATACACATGACTTCTTTGCAAATACTCTAAGCTTTAAAGAATAAGTTCACCTTTCATAAGATGTTACATGTTACCCCATATTCGTGGTGTAACATGTTATGAATGCACCGGCCCGCACCTCCCCAATCCCGCTGTGCCGGCTAGCTGTTAAAATTTTTTTAAAAAACGTGGCCGTGTGGGGCTCCACCCACCCGGCCACGTCACTCATTCACAGCACTCTGTGAATGGAAACTGCAAGGTCAGACAGCCTTTGCGGCAGTCGGCTTGTAGTTTTCAATGAACTACCACGGAGCTGTAAGTGCTGTGGTAGTTCATTCATTCTTCCTGTCAGTATGTATTGGCTTCCTCGTACTAGGTACGAGGAAGTAAATACATTGACAGGTCTGCAGGAGACCTGCATGGCTTCAGTGATCTGGTGATCGCTGTGCAATGCTTGACAGGCTCCTGCAACAAAAAATAATAAATGCACATTAACCTGCAAAAAAATGTACAATAATTATTTTTTCTGAAAAGGTGAACTAATCCTTTAAGATGAAGATAAGTTAAACATTTTTTGGTAATACAACACCAGGGACATAATTTAACTCTAATGAATTATATCCTACATTCTACCTTTGCTGTCTACTGTAAAAATCCACCCTTTGGTATGCCAGGTCCTCTTTACAGCAAAAGGATACACAGTACTACCAAGGTCAAATATACTTGCTTAAAGATTAAGTTTTGTTAATCTTTTTTGGGGGGACACAGCACTAGGGACATATATTACCTCTAAAAAAGTTATTATGAAAATTGGTGTGCATGCCGCTTTAAGAAAAAAACAAGTGTTTGATACAAATAAATCAAAATAAAAAAAGGTAAAAAATAAAATGTATATGTTATTCGCCCACGTGAGAAATGTGATTCCTTATTCCAAATAAATACTCATAATTGTGCATACACATACAAAATAATAAATAATTAATACACAAAATAAATATCTAAAATCAGCAAAATGAATTAACAGTGACACAGATAAATAAATATGTAACTAGTCCACAGTTGTTATAATGCTTATAAAAAAAGTTTGAATATGCATACATCAAATTGGTCCCGGTGATGAAAAGTGCACTCAGTGTTTCAGACCATTAATAGTAAATGCTGCAGTGCTCAGTGCCTCCCCTCGTGCACAGCCTCTTACCAAATGAAAATGATCTCAGTTCATAGAGATCAAAGAAGCGATTTAGCTGCTATACAAGAAGTGACTCCCCCACCTAACTCCAGGAACTCAGCCTCCACAGGAATGGCTCCCCACTGGCTTTTAGATGTCACCCACAGCCAAACAAATCCAAACAAAACACAGGAGAAGCCTCATAGTGTAGTAGACTCTATTACCATTTATTAAAAGGCAAATGTACTTACAAACACAGAAGAGATTGAGCATGTAACAATATACAGCACCTTCGCAGGACCCACTGACATGTGTAATGGCATCACTAAGCCAATCCACCTCTATATGTTTCCCCCAAACAGGTGTCTTCAGAATAGTAAGCTCTAACGAGCAGGACCCTCTAATTCCTACTGTATTTAAGTGTATTGTATTTGAACTGTCTACCCTCAAGTTGTAAAGCGCTGCGTAAATTATATAAATCCTGTATAATAATAATAGGAGACTGGCTAGGGAAGTCACAAGTCGTGATTTAAATAACACATACAGAGTCAGGGCTAACCTCTGCTAGCCATGTTTAACTAATGCATGGATCTGCTGCTGTCTGCTGTCTCTATTTGTAAATAGCTGTTGCTTGTTAATTACCATGGAGTTAGTTATAGAAAGGTACTTTCTGTCCCTGCTAGCTGGGTCAGAAACCCTGATTGTAGAATCTCCCTACCATCACTGATTCTGTCTTTAGGTCTTCAACACCAAGACGGGTGCCTCATAGTGATCATACCCAGGGGCCCCTGCAACTGGACTGTGCTGCAACACTCATATGGAGGTATCTCTATTGATAACTGTATAACCAGGTATATGTGCACAAATCTACTAGGCCCTTTGTTTTTTGTACATTGGATGTATGTCCCATACTGGTGTATATCTTTATACAGGGTGGGCCATTTATATGGATACACCTTAATAAAATGGGAATGGTTGGTGATCTTAACTTCCTGTTTGTGGCACATTAGTATATGTGAGGGGGGAAACTTTTCAAGATGGGTGGTGACCATGGCGGCCATTTTGAAGTTGGCCATTTTGAATCCAACTTTTGTTTTTTCAATAGGAAGAGGGTCATGTGACACATTAAACTTATTGAGAATTTCACAAGAAAAACAATGGTGTGCTTGGTTTTAACGTAACTTTATTATTTCATGAGTTATTTACAAGTTTCTCTTTGTTTACAGCCATAGCGGATAGAAATTGTGTTGATGTCTGGTGAACGCAGTAACCGGGTCATTGCAGCAGATTTCAATGCAAGACAGCCTACGAGACCACCCATCTCCCATGCTACAGTTAGCAAACTGCTTGCTAAGTTTCGTGAAACTGGTTCAGTGTTGGATTTGTCAAAATGTGGATGCATGAAATCTGTCACTAATGAAGAAACATCAGTGGCTGTCCTTGCTTCATTCAGCAAGAGCCCACAGCGTAGCACTCGCTGCATGTCACTGGAGAGTGGCATTAGTCGAACATCCCTTCGGCGGATATTAGCTACTCACAAATGGCACCCTTACAAACTCCAGCTACTGCAGCATCTCAACGAGGATGACCCAGATCTGCGCACTGTATTTGCAGAATGGGCAAAACAAAAATTGGAACAGGACCCTCAGTTTATGCAGAAGATTTTGTTCAGTGATGAGGCAAACTTTTATGTGAATGGTGAAGTTAACAAACAAAACCACCGCTATTGGTCTGACACTAACCCACATTGGATAGATCCCTCCAAGACTGTTGGAACCAAAAAATTGATGGTATGGTGTGGTATATGTGGTACAAAGATAGTGGGGCCATTCTTCATCAATGGAAACCTCAAGGCCACTGGATATGCAAAATTGCTACATGATGATGTGTTTCCCTCTTTATGCACTGAAGCTGGCACATTCCCTGAGTTTTTCCAGCAAGATGGTGCACCACCACATTATGGGTGTCAGGTCCAAGCATTCCTAGATGAACAATTTCCTGGAAAGTGAATTGGTCGTTGTGGGCCAGTTGAATGGCCCCCAAGGTCTCCCGATCTGACCCCCTTAGACTTTTATCTTTGGGGTCATCTGAATGCAATTGTCTATGCTGTAAAGATATGAGATGTGCAGCACCTGAAACTATGGATACTGGAAGCCTGTGCTAGCATTTCTCCTGCGGTGTTGCTATCAGTGTGTGAAGAGTGGGAGAAGAGGGTTGCATTGACAATCCAACACAATGGGCAGCACATTGAACACATTTTATAAGTGGTCAGAAACTTGTAAATAACTCATGAAAGAATAAAGTTACGTTAAAACCAAGCACACCATTGTTTTTCTTGTGAAATTCCCAATAAGTTTGATGTGTCACATGACCCTCTTCCTATTGAAAAAACTAAAGTTGGATTCAAAATGGCCGACTTCAAAATGGCCACCATGGTCACCATCCATCTTGAAAAGTTTCCCCCCCCTCACATATACTAATGTGCCACAAACAGGAAGTTAATATCACCAACCATTCCCATTTTATTAAGGTGTATCCATATAAATGGCCCACCCTGTACTTTTTGGTAATGTTATATGCTGGCTGCAGTAGTTCCTCTTCTGTCAATTATTAATTTTGATTGGATGACTGGATAATTCCCAGGAAGGAAATCTCCTCTGCTCACAGTGGTTAAACACTGCCAACTTTATTTTCAAACCCGTTCTTAAACTTAGCAAAGCTTCTGGTTCTCTTATTTACATACACATTTAGCACAACACCCTGTTTGGGGTTGCCATTTCTCATAAACCCTCCCTCCCTTCCCAAAAGAGTGCTACATTAAACTTCAGCTTTAACCACTTGCCGACCAGCTGCCATCGTTTGAGAGCGGCAGGTCGGCTCTATTGCCCAAATCACCGTAGCTGTACGGCGGCGCTTTAGGGGAGTGTAGGGGGTGCACAGGCACACCCGCTGCACATCTCTGGAGCCGATGCGCATGGCTGGTGGGTGCGATGCCCGCTGGCCACCAGCGATTGCTTCTCACAGAGTCAGAACCGGGATCTGTTGATGTAAACAAACAGATCCCCGTTCTGACAGAGAAGTGGAGAGAGATCTGCTGTTCCCAGTGATTGGGAGCAGCTTTCTCTCTCCACTCCCAGTCACTACACTCCACTCACAGTTAGAAACCCCTCCCTAGGGAACACATAACCCCTTGATCGCCCCCTAGTGTTAACCCCTTCACTGCCAATGACATTCATACAGTAATCAGGGGCTTTAGCTCTGATCGCTGTAGAAATTATTATTATACATGATTTATATAGCACCAACAGTTTGCGCAGCACTTTACAAATGTCAGTGGTCCCAAAAAAATGTCAAAAGTGTCCAATCTCCACCACAATATCTCAGTCCCGCTACAAAACGCAGATCCCCATCATTACTAGTAAAAAAGAAAAAAAATAACAAAAATGCCATAAATCTATTCCCATAGTTTGTAAACGAGATAACTTTTGTGTAACCCACTCAATATATGCCTATTGTGATTTTTTTTTTAGCAAAAATATATAGAAGAATATATATTGACCTAAACTGAGGAATACATTTTTTTATTTTATTTTTTTGGATATTTATTATAGCAAAAAGTAAAAAGATTTTTTTCAAAATTGTCGCTCCTTGTTTGTTTATAGCGCAAAAATAAAAAATGCAGAGGTGATCAAATACCACCAAAAGAAAGCTCTGTTTGTGGGAAAAAAAGTATGTCAATTTTGTTTGGGTACAGCATTGTAAGACTGTGCAATTGTCAGTTAAAGCGACGCAGTACTCAGGGCCGGCTCTACCACTAGGCGGAGTAGGGGCCGCCTAGGGCACACTGATGCCCAGGGTGCCCAGCCCCTGTCTATATACTACTCCAGCCTGTCCATATAGTACCCCAACCTGTCCATATACCTGCGGACCACAGCTGGCATGAGGAAGTGAGAAAGTAGGTAGAGAGGCAAGGCAAAAGGGGTAGAGTAAGGGGCGGAGCCAAAGGGGGCAGCAAAATTAGGTTTCGCCTAGGGTGTCAAAAATCCTTGCACCAGCCCTGGCAGTACTGTATCGCAAAAAGTGCTCTGGTCAGGAAGGGGTAAATCCTTCCGGGGCTGAAGTGGTTAAGCAATCTTGTTTAACCTTGGTAATATTATGTATCCTTTTGCAACTGCTGTGTTGGAGTAAGGAGAGCCTACATTCTTTATTTGAATTAAAAACCACAAATGATGTAGTGTTTCTACTCCAGAAAGTGTAGTGTGTAGCTCCACTTCAACGTCATTGCAGATTATTGTTATTTGGTCTACCTTCAAAGATAACCCTGTTTAATGGTGCATAGAGGCAAAAATATACTAAAATATATGACCAAATGAAGTGTGTTTCATGTCCAAACAGTATTGATTATGGGTTTGAACTCAAATTCAAATACAATGACTTTCATGTGTCCTAAACTGTGCCTGCTCCCCTAGCACAAAGCTGCAATTAAGAGCCATACCCTTCCAACCTTTATTTGCAGATCAATCTTCCCTGTAGAGTATTAGACAAAACAACACAGTCCTCCAATACACAAATCAGTGAGCAAATTGTGTAAAATGACAGAGTGCTGATTCTTCAAAGGAAGAATCAACCGTATCATACATTTGGTTTCTATAATCTTCAAAGACAGCTTACTAATTGTAAACTGAATTTATATAGATGGACAAACAATTCCATAGCACTTGCTATTTCAATGCAGTTGGTGCAAGCAGTGGGTGATGTTTATTTAGCTCTACAAAATCTGCAGCATTTGGATTATCACTATCCAAGAGCAAGCATTTAGTCAGGGATTCATGATCTTTTCCAAGCTAATTACAACAGTGTGGTTAGACAAGTCAAATACAGTGCCCCTGGACATCGTTCGAGCAAACTCAACTTTAACCATTACAAGGAGAAAACTAAAAATGAAATGAAACCACTATGGACGACCAAAGAAAAAAAAACTATAAACATTTTAAATGACTTAGAGCACAAAAAAACACTATATTGTCAAAGGTATTGGGATACCGGCTTTTACACGCACATGAACTTTAATGGCATCCCAGTCTAAAGCCTAGTACATGCGGTTCAATTGATGTATGACCGCGCTTCTGATTTTTGTCAAAAGCGTGTGTCCATGATTTTGTAAAGCAAAAAGTGTAGGCTATCGGGCTATTGGTTAATCAAAAGCTGCAAACACAGCGTTCAACCAAATGCAACTAAGGAAATAAACAAAAAGTGTTGAGCTAAAAAAAAAAGGGAAGTGATTCATATGACAAGGTCCATGATTTTGTAAAGCTTACTGACAATACATAAATTGTCGTTCGACAAAGGCGAACGTAGTGACGTAGTTCGAGCGTATAAAGAGGAAGTTCATTTTTGATGCGTCGCTCTTTGGGCCCCTTCCGCCAATTTCTTGTTAGCAGAAGTTTGGTGAACGTTGATTCGCAATTTTCAGATTGCTCTTGATTGGTCGTTCCTCAACCAGCCATGTTGCAAACTAGAGAAATCTTGCTGTTTTTGGGCTAGGAGTCATTGATTTGACCCAAGTCCTTTGCAGAGGAGAAAGAGGAGTTCTTGGTCCAAAAATTAGTTGTTCAATCATGACCAATTATGTCATATGCCTTTGTTTAAGGAGCTCCAGGAGAATAACCCCGATGATTTTCAGAATTACCTCCAGGTGATGGATCCCTGCTTTAACCGCTTCTTGGCATTGGTGTCCCCCTATATCCAGAAGCAGGACACATGCATGCGCCTTTCCATCACTCCTGAGCAAAGGCTCAAAGCCACCTTGCGGTACCTGGCGACAGGGAGAAGCCTCCAGGATCTCAAATTTACTACTGGGATCTCCCCCCAGGCTCTTGGACTATTATTCCTGAGACCTGCTTAGACATCATTCAAGTGCTGCAGAAGGACTATATTAAGGTAGGTTTGATATTAATACCACATTCTATGTGTGTGTGTCTATACACACCTAGCCTGGTAACTTAACAATGTTTTTGGCCAGCTACATTTTGGGCCTTACCCCAAAAAAATAAAAAAACTTTT
>BLSH010305606.1:268048-278367 GCA_018402905.1 Glandirana rugosa | reverse complement strand
ATCTGGAGGGAGGGGTAAGGCGGGAGGGTATACACGTTTTTACCCTTCGTCTGAATGTATGGGTTAACTGACTTCTCCTTACCGTCCTTTATACCAGTCGTTGATTTGGCCGGAGTGTTTTGCATTATCGGAGTCTCCGATTGATGTTTCAGAATAAGGCGACCATAAACCATGGGCGTGCGTAACGTTTTATAAGGCGATCGATGGGGTTTTGACAAAGTCTCCGACGTGTCTGTCTCCGTGAGTGAATGTATGTCAACACAAGTTTAAGAAGTCCTTGTAGGATTTCATTCAGAATACAATTACAAATGTACACTAAATTCCCTAAAACCATTTACAGCATTGGGGGTTGAATAATTTTGAACACAACTGTATGTAAGTGAGTGCCTCTGTCTGTGCAGCCTCTGAAACAGTTTTGGGGTAGCTAGCGGAATATTTTGCAATGCGTGCGGGTACCAAATACCAGCGGAATAAGACTTTGTAGTTAGCCTCTGAGGCTATTACGTTTTGTGAGGCCGGTTTAGTTGCTGACCATATTTCCTGCCATTCCTCTTCAGTCAATTGGGTATGTAAGTCTGCTTCCCATTTTTGCACATATGGGAGGGCGGAATGGGGAGGGAGGTCTAGGAGTTGGCGATAGAGTAAAGGACACAAACTTTTTTTATTAATCTTTTTCTTCTGGGGTTCAGCAATGTTTGCAGCAGTATCAGCAGAATCAGACTCATGGCCTTTTGACTGGAAAAAAGTCAGATGACAAATTGGGTGCAAACATATCAGGATTTTATTTTCATTAACTTCTTTTATTCCATAGTGCGACCGTCCCATGACTGCATTAGGAGCATCAATACTGCTGTCCATAGACTGAGAAAGAAGGAGGGCAATGAAGAAGACAGAACAACTGCTGTTTGTTTTCCAGGGTGTAGTAACACTCACATTGAGACCTTGTTCACGCATATGCGAATTGGATGCGTTTTTAACTGAATCCGATTCACATAACATGAACCTGCAGCCTTTTCAATGGAGTTGGTTCACATACTGTATCTGCGGCCAGCAGCAGCACATTTTTAACCACTTCCTTACTGGGCACTTAAACCCCCCTCCTGCCCGGACCAATTTTCAGCTTTCAGCGCTGTCATTCTTGAAATGACAATTGCGCGGTCATACGATGTTGTACCCAAACAAAATTGGTGTCCTTTTTTTCCCCACAAATAGAGCTTTCTTTTGATGGTATTTGATCACCTCTGCAGTTTTTATTTTTTGCGCTATAAACAAATAAAGAGTGACAATTTTGAAAAAAGAACAATATTTTTTACTTTTTGCTATAATAAATATCCAAAAATAAAAAAAACTAATTTATTCCTCAGTTTAGGCCGACATAAATTCTTCTACATATTTTTGGTAAAAAAAATCGCAATCGGCATATATTGATTGGGTTGCGCAAAACTTATAATGTCTACAAACTATGGATATTGGTTTATGGGGTTTTTGTTTTATTTTTTTTTTACTGGTAATGGCGGCAATCTGTGATTTTTATCGGGACTGCGATATTGCGGGGGACATGTTGGACGTTTTTGACACTTTTGTGGGACCAATGACATTTATATAGCGATCAGATCTAAAAATCTACACTGATTACTGTATAAATGTCATTGTCAGGGAAGGGGTTAACACTAAGGGGGCAGTGAAGGGGTTAAATGTGTTCCCTGGGTGTGTTCTAACTGTGGGGGGGCGGGGTTGGCAGGGGAATAACAGATCTAACTGATCTCAGTGACAGGGATCAGTAGATCTGTCATGCCCCCCTCGCAGAACAGAGAACCGCCGTGTTTACATCGGCGGTTCCCCGTTCCGGCTCTCTGTGAGCAGATTGCGGGTCTCCGGCGGACATCGGGTCCGCCCGACCCGCGGCCACGCTCACGCGGTGTGCGGCGGCGGGAGCATGCCCAGCACGAGCCAAAGAGGAGGTCGTCTATTGACGGCCTCCTGGCATTTTAGAGCCGTGCTGTAGCTGTCATTCGGCTATTGTGCAGATGGGAAGTGGTTAAAAAGAGTCTGGTACGATTTTGAGCACGGTTCAGGTACAATTTCCATTATCATACACTTTGACAATTTGCACCTGAATCGCACCTGAACTGCTGAACACCGGAGGGGGCTGAAATCCCGATGTCAAAACCGGACCGCACATATGTGAATCTAAAGTTTAATCTGTTAATGTTTTGATTTCTCTGGTTCTCCCCATCAGCATGGTAATAAGTGATGTCATTGCTGGGAATCTGTGCTTCTCTATGTAATTTAGGCAGATCATAGCTGTTGGGAGGTGCCAGCAGAGCTCTGTACATAACTACATTAAAGAGGATCTTCAGTCTGGAAAAAAAAATTAAAAGTCAGCAACAATAAATACTGTAGCTGCTGACTTTAATAAACCTGCACTTACCAGTCCAGTGATCCATCTCTGTCCTCACCCGGGTTGGTTCTTTGCTGGTCTTTGGGTCCTCAGCACCAGGGCCAGATCTAAGGACATGCTGGGGTGGGCTGTGCCCCCTTAGATTTTTTGGTTTTGTCCCATCCCCAGGACCAGTGGCATCAGCAGGCAGAAACCATTGCAGTGCACATGACCACAAGGATAAAATGAAAGCGTGTGGATACTTTGCACGCATAAACAGGCTAGATCTCGCCCTACTCGGCACTTCTATTTTAAGTGTGGGAAGACTTGTGATTGTCTGTGCTCACCACTGTGCATGAGTTGTGTTGTGCTGTCTGAATGGACCTGCAGCCTCCTGGGACATGTGACATGTCCAAGTGCTTTGTGTGTAGGGGGGCAAACTTCCACTCAGTTTGCCTAGACAAGCAGAGTGGAAGTTGAAGCAGGTACCTGTGAAAACTAGGTACCTGCTCCCTAAAAGAAAAAAAAAAAACTTTCAAATATGTTTGGGGTGGGGGTGGGAGCAGAACCTACCAATTTATGGCAAAGTTCCATTTTAAAAACATTACAGCATCCTGCCTCTGCACTCCTCTCAAGAGCCTTTAGCTGTATTGAGCTGACTCTTGGGAGGTGTTGTATATATATATTATAAAGAGGTTATTACTCTGGAGAAGTGGACATTTATAGGCCGATTTTATTTGTTCGCAGATCGCCCATAGGCGCAGGAGCTTTGCCAGGTGTGTCTGGACACACCCAAATCACTCTCTGTGGTGCCAATTCCCCCTTTTGCCCGGGCTTTCCCCATTTTGCGTGCCCCCCACAACAGTAGTGCTGCTGGCTTCCCTCTCTGCTGCTGCGGGTGATGATTCAGGATGGAGAGCAGAAGGGGCTAATCAATATATCATTAACCAGCCTCTTGCTTTTCTAAATAAACACAGTGAACACTCTCACTCACTGTGTTCAATCATAACTGAAGCATAGTAAACTGTGTTTACTATGATTCAGTTTGTGAATAAACAGGAAGTTGCTCAGCACAGAGCACTTCCCATTCATTCAGCGTCCAGTGCAGCTGAGGCTGCAGAGAAAGGCATGTGTGTTTCAGCTTTGGGGTGCACACCCTAATTCTATAGGCTGCTCACGCCTTTGAGATTGCACAAGGTAATGTCCACATTTGATGCTGAGCCTCCATTTTTAACCTCTTCAATACTATGCACTTAGAACACTTTCCTACCAGACCAATTTTCAGCTTTCAGTGCTGTTGCACTTTGAATGACAATTGCGCGGTCGTGCGATGATGTACCCAAACACATTTTTATCATTTTGTTCCCACAAATAGAGCTTTCTTTTGGTGGTATTTGATCACCTCTGAGGTTTTTATTTTTTGCGCTACAAATAAAAAAAGGCCGAAAATTTTGAAAAAAAAATGTCTCTGTTTCTGTCACTTTGTAAATAAGTACATTTTCTCTAACACTGATGGGCACTGATGAGGCTGCACTGACGGTCACTGATGAGGCAGTACTGATTGGCACTGATGAGGCAGCACTGATTAGGTGGCACTGATAAGGTGGCACTGATGGGCACTGATGATGAAGCACTTATATGCAGCAATGATGGGCACTGATAGGCGGCACTTACGGACACTGATCGTTGGCACTGATATGCAGCACTGATGGGCACTGATATGCAGCACTGAAAGACACTGATAAGTGGTACTGATGGGCACTCATAGGCAGCACTGATTGGCACACATAAAATGCGATCAGAAATGTAAATATCCACTGATTACTGTGTAAATGTCATTGGCAGTGAAGGGGTTAACCTGCAGGGGGTGATCTAGGGGTTAACTGTGTTCCCTGGGCATGTTATAACTGTGGGGGGCTGGGCTACCATGGGCATAAGAGATCTAAGTGATCCCAGTGACAGGGATCAGTAGATCTCTTATGTCCCCATTGAAAGAGCGGGGAACCGCCGTATTTACATCGGCGGTTCCCAGCTCTTTGGCTCTAGCAGCTCATTGTGGCTCGCCAGCGGACATCGGGTCTGCCCGAGCCGCGGACACACTCCTCAGGCACGAGAGCACACCGCCGGAGGCACGCGCTCGCCCCCTAGCTGCGCTTGTGTGAATCGCCGCCTTTTTACGGCGATTCGCGGTAAGCGTCCACACTGCCGCAGTAAATATACTGCGCATGGTGTGGAACGGGTTAATCGTGTTCTGTTAGTTCAGTTGGCAACATTTTGTGCAAGAAATGCACAGCAAGGTGCAAATGTACTATGTAGCACTATTTATTATTATTTTTTTAAACCAGCAATGTAGACGCACTTTTTATTTTTGTGCAAGAAATGCACCGCTGGCCGCAAATGTAGTATTTAGAATATATATATATATATATTTTTAAACCAGCAATGTAGACGCACTTTTTATTTTTGTGCAAGAAATGCAACGCTGGCCGCAAATGCAGTATTTAGAATATATTTTTTTTTAAACCAGGAAAGTGGACGCACTTTTTAATTCTGTGCAAGAAATGCCCTGCTGGTCGCAAACGTAATATTTTGCACAAAAAAAAAATGTAATTTGTCTAACTGCAAACTAAAAGCAGTATTTAAATATGCCAAAATGTTGCCAACTGAACTAACAGAACACGATTAACCAGTACCACACCGCGCGCAGTATATTTACTGTGGCAGTGTGGACGCTTACCGTGAATCGCCGCCTTTTTAGGCGCAGCTAGGGGGCGAGCGCACGCCTCCGGCGGTGCACTCTCGTGCCCGACACACTGCAGAGGAGTGTGCCCGTGGCTCAGGCGGACCCTATGTCCGCCGGCGAGCCACGATGAGCTGCTAGAGCCAAAGAGCGGGGAACCTGCAACACATGCTGTTCCCATGTGTTGCAGGGATGCAGATTTTTCTGCACAGTTGATGGCAAAGAATACTCCATTGATAAATTTTACAACTGCAACACCTCTTATGTTGTATATGCCATCACTTGTGCAGCCTGGTCCGTCCAATAGGACTACCCAAAGGCTTAGGGACAGGATCCGGGAACAACTTGCACACATTAGAACTAATAAATCCACAAATACAGCCCAACATTATAACCTCCAGCATGAGGGAGATTCCTCATTGCTGCAGCTTCAAATAATAGAGAAGGTCAGGCTACACAAGAGGGGAGGTGATTTATTTTGCCTCCTGTGTAAGCGTGAAGTTTTCTGTATCCATAAGCTTAGAAGTAGAAAGCCTCACGGCTTAAACTTCGAATGGGATGTCACCCACTACTATGAAAGCTGAGTGTTTTTCTTTCACATTAGTTTCGGTCCAAGCATGGTTCATTAATTGTTCATGATGGCATATGTGTCATTTGGGCAAATTTATGGGAGGACACAATTTTGGTATATATATATATATATATATATATATATATATATATATATAGTTCCATCATTTGATCTTTTGAATTTTTGATTTTTCTCTTTTGCGATTTTAGAGATTGTCGAAACTCACCACATAAAAGGCGCGACTAGTTCTAGCAATCTCATTGTCGGATGAGGATTTTCGTAGGGACATGAATTGGAATGCTTCATATTAATGTTTTGGTGCATACATGTCCACTGAGAATTTACAGTTTAATATAATAATAGTGTGGATTTTTTGCACTCAAGTTGCCACCAAGGGCCATTAGCCATAGTGTTTTATCGCTTGGATATGAGCTTGTGTGGAGAAAGGATTGTAGCATTATACCATCATCTATATATAAAAACACACATGTCCAATTTTGATGTATAGTCCAGAGCAATATTATCATAGAGATTGTCATACTTTTATATTCCTTTCATCTTATACCTACTATTTTGGGTTTAACCCCATGAATTAATAAACAAGTAAATTATAATCAGCACAATAACAAATGTTTTTTAATCATTTCTATGGGGGTCTCTCTAGTATTAAAATGAAACTTGTCCCATCCAGCTGTTTTCTATGTAGTCCCAGCAACATGCATGTATATAATACAATTTGATAACAAGAATAAGACAATGAGGAGATATAGATGACAATAAAAATAAGAACAAAGCTAAATCTTTTTAATATACTTATAAAAAGGTAGTTTTTCATTCCGTCATGTGGGATTTTATGTTTAAACAGTAGTTGGAAGCCCCGCATTCCTACACAGCAGTAGACGATGATCAATATACTTTGCGTCTGTGCTTGTGTGGTGCTATGAGATGTTCTTTCGGCTTCCACTATTCACTTAATGTTTCTAACTATTTCCAATCTTTCTCAATTAATGAGTTCCTCCTTTTGAGAAAATCAGGTATGCACAATAGTGTAGATCATTTAATAGTAACTTTACTGCTATGAATGTTCTTCTTCTCCAAAGTATGTACTTGATACACATGTATATTGTCACAAAACTTTTCCTGATATGTGGACACTTCAATGTTTTTATATCATATGTTTTCTGTGTTGTACTGCTTGGTTACTTTGTGTCAATATATTTATGTGTAGTATTTTTGCACAAGTGTTTTTTTAATTTGTTTTCTTTTGTAACCCTTTTTGTGCAACCTTGTTTCAATCAGGGTAAATGATTAGAGCACAATGCAGTTGATTGGTTTGCACTACACCTGTGTTAGGAATATATATATCAGTGAGCACGAACCAATCACTAGATTATGACTAAGAGGACTGTGTTACGTGAAATGCGTTAATTGTCTTGTGCCTTGTCACCCACTTGCTAGTGGGCATGTTCTTGTGATGACCATTTGTGATGCTTGTTCACACATTTGAAAATAAATTGGATTGATCTGCAGCTTTACCAGAGTTCTGTCTATCTTTTCTTTGGACTTTGCATGGTTGGCTAACGGACCTGACGTGCACCCAGCGGCTGGAATCATTATACTTACCTGGAGTGGCTTTTCTCCTTTTGATGTCATACTCCTTCTCTACCTTCACGGAAGGTGAAAAGATCCTGCTGAAGTTGGGATTCATGACTCATAACCCCTTATCTCAGCACCAGTCCAGATCAAATGGTCTCCCTCTGCCTCCTTTTTCCCCTTTATGTTCATCGCCCTTATCGAGGAAGTCTGCAACCTCACGCAAAACAACCTGAGAACTTCTTGACTGACATCAGTTAATCTTTTTTTTCTAGTTGGGGTCCTCCTTGGTGATCCGACTGTGGGACATTAGCCGTTACCCATGTTCTACTACATTGTTGTTTACTAACACCGACTTTAGGTGTCTTCCCCTTGCTTAATACTTTGATTTGGAACCACACTTTACTGATAGGGAGTGCAGAAAGTGAAATATAGTGGTTGTGGACTGTTTAATTTAGTTTGATTGAATATATAGGCCTACAGTTTTTGCTTCACTCCAGTTTGTCTAGGAAGGCATTTACAATTATATAAACTTTGTGCTGGGAGAAGGCTGTGCGCCCTCCTAATTTGTCGGACACTCCCCACTGATTTTCATTGGTGGAGACTCCCACATTTCCAGAACTTGATTCTGGTCTATTGAATACTGTTTTGATGGTTATAATTATGCAAGCTATTTTGTCCGTGTTGTTTTTCTTGATACTGGGCGGACTCAAACCTGTTTACCTCTGTTTTGATTTCCTTTTTCATCTTTCATCCTTTTTCTTTTTTCTTCTCTATTCCGAGGGTCAGCTGGTGGTTTTCTGAAATCCCCAAAAATTTCACATTGAGGAGTTGGTGGGTGAGTTTATATGTCTACGGTTATTTTTATCTTTCTCCATGCCCATGTTAATTGATTCTACCGGAACCATCAAACTGCTTTCCCATAATGTTCACTGGCATGAGTTTGGTACTATACATCCCTGGGTACTGATATTGTGGCTCTCCAAAAAAAAAACATTTTTCTCCTTCTTTTAATCCCCATTATATTCATAAAGATTACCTCACCTGTTATTTTGCTAATGCCACAGAGAAAAAAAGGGGGGTGGCGCTTTGCTTTTCGAGCAGGCTTTCATTCACCGAAACCAAAGTAATGAAAGACAGAGAGGGGAGATATACGTTGGTGAAGGGACACTTGGGAGAAAACCTAGTGATATTTTTGATTTACTATGCCCCTAACATGAACCATGTGGCCTTCTTTCACTCCTTGCTCAGGACACTTTCACCTGAATTTGAAGGGGATGTAATCCTGGCTGGAAACTTGACCAGATTTTGGATAAATCCCACTTGTCCCAACTCCACTCTCCTTCTAAACAGGGCCGCAAAATGGCTCAACTACTCTATCAATATGACTTGGTCGACACCTGGAGGGAGACTTAACCCTACCACTCGAGACTACTCTCATTTTTCTAGAGCCCACAATCGCTACTCATGTATTGACCATTTATTTCTCCTCTCGGGATTGCTGCCTAAAATGACCTCAGCTAAAATAATTTCGGTCCCCTGGTCAGATCACAACCCTGTAGTGCTGACATTTTCCAATTTAACGATTAAATTTGCTAGATCTCATTGGCGATTAAATTAATCTATACTTAGTAATGAATCCTATTGCTCTGATATTACTACCCATCCAAAAACCTATTTTGAAATCAACAAAGCGAGTGACACTAATCCTGCTATCAACTGAGTGGCACATAAGGCTTCTGTGCAGGGCTTCTTGATTCAGTTGGCCTCCAGACTTCAAAAGGCCCGTGCTCGTTACCAAAACTAAAGAATATGAGCTGATAGCTGCTCAACATACACCTTCCTCCAACCCTGACTTATTGCTTAGACTCGAACAGGCCGCACAGAACTTAATATTTGCTTCACCACACAGGCAGAGAAACACTTACGTTGGACCAATCATACATTTTTTACTTGGCATGACAAACCAGGCTCATTGCTAGCACGTAAGCTTACCCCTTAAAAAATTAGACTTTACGGAGGTGACCTCTCCCAAAATCCAGATAAAATTCTTCAAGAATTTCAAACATTTTATACTAAGCTATACAACTCACCCCTGTCAGAACTATGATAAAAAAAATGTATGTATATATATATATATATAGGTTCATAACTCCATATTAGAAATTGTAAGTTTAGGACTCCAAAGCAGAGGGCCAACCTTAGGTCATCACCCATGTGAACTTCTGAGAACAGAATATAATGCAATTTATCACCTTGTTAAAATTTCAGCAAGGACCTAGGAGATCAAGAAATGGCCTATGTTTGGACAAATTGAATACTTAAAGGCTCCCATTGTCCTTAAAGAAGTTGATTGTTGCAAATTACAGACTTAATTAAGCCACCATTGTTTCACCTGGTGAAAATACAAAGAAACCCCCAATAACTAGTTATCTAGTTACATTCTAACTAAACAAGTTGAAGGATGTCCAAACACTTGTGAATATGTGTTTAACCCAGGGATGATTCAGAGACAAAAAAATCTATATATTATTTTGGTGTAAAGTCTATTAGAATAATATTTGTTTCAAGTACTGTATATCTAATGATTGTTGTGAATGATATAATATATATATATATATCATAACTATGTAGAAATAAATATGTCTAGATATAGAATGTGTTTTAGTCATAGTATCCGCAAAGGATGTCCCAGGGTTCATTTTAAACATTTGCTTTCTGAATTGTTTAACCCAAGGGAAGTTTCATGATACATATGATTATAAGTCATTCAAGTTATAAAGTATATTTCTGGTCGTAGATATGGTTATGATTTTGCATCTACTAATAATGATAATTCTGTGATAAGACAAAAACCTATATATTATTTTGATGTAAAGCATATTAGAATAAGAATTGTTTCAAGAATATCCAATGATTGCTAATGATATAATTATATATCTGAACCATGTATACAAATATATGTCTAGGTATAGAATATGTTTTAATTATAGTATCCCCAAGCGTGATATAGATATTCATATTCAATCATTTTA
>BLSH010305606.1:239164-256441 GCA_018402905.1 Glandirana rugosa | reverse complement strand
ACTCTGGAGTGATTACCCGTATCTACTCTGGCGTGACTACCTGTATCTACTCTGAACAGTTATTAAATGTGTGAAATTCCTTACCATTGAAGAGAAAAGTCTAATTGAATTTTGTGATCACAGTGATTACATCATATTGTATTAGAAAAAACTCATCTGTGCCCATAAATGCGGTCTCATCAGTACCCATAAGTGTGGCCTCATCCGTGCCCATAAGTGCGGCCTCATCAGTGCCCATAAGTACGGTCTCATCAGTGCCCATAAGTGCAGTCTCATCTGTGCCCATAAGAGCAATCTCATCTATGCCCACCAGTACAGTATCATCAGTGTCCACCAGTGCAGCTTATCAGTGCCCATAAGTGCAGTCTCATCTATGCCCACCAGTGCAGTCTCATCTATGTCCATCAGTGCGGTCTCATCTATGCCCATTAGTGAGGTCTCATCTATGCCCATTAGTGCGGTCTCAACTATGCCCATGAGTGCGGTCTCATTAGTGTCTACCAGTGCAGCTTATCAGTGCCAATCAGTGCATTCTCATATATGCCCACAAATGCGGTCTCATCTATGCCCACCAGTGCAGTCTCATCTATGCCCTTCAGTGCGGTCTCATATATGCCCATTAGTGCGGTCCCATCTATGTACATTAGTGCGGTCTCATCAGTGTCCACCAGTGCAGTTTGTCAGTGCTCATCGGTGCAGTATCATCTATTCCCACCAGTTCAGTATCATCTATGCCCATCAGTGCAGTCTCATCTATGCCCACCAGTGCAGTCTCATCTATGCCATTCAGTGCGGTCTCATCTATGCGCATCAGTGCAGTCTCATCTATGCCCACCAGTGCGGCCTCATCTATGCCCATCAGTGTGGTCTCATCTATGCCCACCAGTGCGGTCTCATCTATGCCCATCAATGCGGTCTCATCTATGCCCATTAGTGCGGTCTCATCTATGCCCCTATGTGCAGAGCAGGGATAGTTCCCAGACATCAGCTGACTAAGCGGGGGGATCTCTGGCTGTGATAGGTGTATGTGAAAACACAGATCGCCGTAATGTCCCACCTCCCAGACCGGCAGTGTGATAGACAGAACACTGTTCCAATGCCGGTCCGGGAGGCGGGACGTTACAGTGATTGGTATGTCACATACAAGATCTGTCACAGCCTGAGATCTCCACTCTGTCATACGGATGATTTCTGGTAACAATCCACGCTCTGCGCCGAGAGATGGCGGGCGGGCAGTGGTGGGGGGAGCAGAGTGGAGGAGTGCTTGCAGGGAGCAGAGGAGGAAGGAGGAGAGGAAACCACCTCCATGGGTAGCACAGACTGGGGGCTATGAGACCCCCTCCGCCCACTACAGTAAGCGGGGACAGAAATAGAAATCCCCATTTGCTTGAGAGAACTACTTGTGTGAAGTGACAAGACCGCTGGCTGGGAGTACAGGAGAAATAGCAGCCAGCGGTCTTACAAACAGGATATCACTGGGCAATAATGGTTTTTCAGCAAGATCAGCAAGCTATTGCAGAGGAACTACAGAGGCCAGAAGAAGATGGATGGCATAGTTGGTAAAGGTAGGATCAGCAACAAGGACATGGGAAAATGTTTTTCCCAGAGTTCTACTTTAAGTGTGGTTGTAACTCTATATTTGGGAGTCTCCAAGTTGGAACATATATAGCAGTGGATAAATTAAGGCTAAGCATGGCTGAAAGTGATTGTAAACGATCACCTTGTAAAACAACCCATTCAGTTTGAAATAGAAATGAAAGGTAAAACATTTTTTGTAGGGATATAAAAATACATTATAAATACCTTTTTTTCCTTTTATATGAGTGATCACATTCTCTCTGTTCTCAGCTGCATAAGAGCTGGGGGGAGGAGAAGCAGAAGCACACTGAGCTTCCTAGTGAATAGCTGTTCAGCGAGTCAGGACAAGTCTGATCATTGGAGGAGAGCACACTGAGTTCCCAGCATAGCTAAAGAATTGACCACGGTATGTTCTCCTGCTTAGTGTGGTCAGTTTTTAATAGGAAAGCAGAAGGACTGGCGAGAACACCAGGAGTTTCACATAAAAGAAACAATACAAAGAGAGCAGGATACTTTCTCATACAAGTACATGGCACAGCAGGCACATACCAAGAATATGAAGTGTTGGGGTAACAAATGCTTGAATGAAGCCCTTTTCCTCCTTAAACGTGCAGGGACACATTAGAAGCCCAGCAGAAGCACAGTGGGAACTAAAGGCTGTAAAGCATATCAAGACTCAGATTTACTCAAATTGCTTGTGTTTTTTTTTTTTTTCCTAATTTGCTTATTTGCTTACCGATCTGACTGAAACTGTAACCAAATTAAACATATTTTGTAGTCAAAATGCATATTTGGGTCATACAGTTAATGCCATTGGAGTATAATTCTGAGTTATGCCAAAGACAGTTTAGAAATTGTGCCTAATTGTGCCTCAAAATAAGTGAACCATTCTATCTATTTGTTTCTGTAGGGAAGAAAAAAAGGCAAGGTCAGAGACACAGTCCAGGGAATTCTGAAAGGGTTAGGTTCAGTAGTAAGCATTTTAAACTCAGTCCCTGGATATGCAGATTTTCATAATTTATACAGACAATAATCTGAAATGATTAGGAGTTACATTAGTCCAAAAGCTGTCAGAGTTGGAATGAGTGATTAGTTTCACCAGTAGGGAAGTAAGACTGCCTGAGTTGAGCTGTCTGAACTCTCACTAATGACATCTCATTTAGATTGAAGAGTGATTAATTAGGCGCCAAATGTAATGGGGACAATTTAGAGGGATTACAAAGTAGCCTTCTTATAACATTGCTTTTTCTGTGAGGATTGAATGGCAGTTTCTGTATATAGATTGATTCAGTTTTCAGTTTAAAGGGTACTTGTTTTACACAGGTAAATAGTGTTTTCTATAAAAGGACTAGGCCCCGAAACAAGTCAGTGAAGGTACCTGTTCTGCAGGTCACCAACTTTTCCTCCTTTGCTCATACCATCATTGGAAGTGCTGCTGCTACTTATTCTCCCCAGAGTTCAATTGTTTTTACATCTTCACACTATCTTTCTTCTTTAGGTCATGAAAGGGTTAATAATTGTGCCGATGTGTGTCAACTTGATACCAGCAGGAATTGTCTTGCCTGTTTTACACTCTCAAATTTTCACTATGTACAGTGCATTTTAACTACTTGCCTATTGGGCACTTATACCCCCTTCCTGCCCAGACCAATTTTTACCTTTCAGTGCTCCCACATTTTGAATGACAATTACTCAGTCATGTAACACTGTACCCATATGAAATGTTTGTTATTTTCCCACACAAATAGATCTTTCTTCTGGTGCTATTTATTCAGCACTGGGTTTTTGATTTTTTTTTTGCGCTACAAACACATTTTTCTTCATTTCTGTTATAAAATTTTGCAAATAAATATTTATTCTTCATACATTTTGGCCACAATTCACTGCTACATTGCTTTGGTAAAAATAACCCAAATCAGTGTATATTATTTGGTGTGTGTGAAAAATGATCAGACCTGATCACACCTGATGTACTGACGGCCCATCTCTTGGAAAATGAAGATTTTTTTTCCATAAAATTGTAATATTAACAGGTTATTTCTCTCACACAGCATATGTATACTTGCAACTAAGGCCCTGGAGCACCAGGACAATGGAATTACCCACAAAATGACCTTATTTTGAGAAGAAAACATCCTGTCATATATTACATGAGGCATAAAGAGTCTTTTGAGCATGTAATTATTTTCCACAAGTTTTCAGAAAATTTGGAAAGAAAATTAAAACTTTTTTTTTTCATTATAGTTGTCCAATTGGCCATATTTAGGAAATTTTATGCCTCCTTACTTGTAAAGATTTTTTTAGATATAGTGGTGACTGTGGGCTGTGGTGACACTGGTGAGGATGTGGCTGCACTGATCAGGATGCACCGATGAGCGCTGATGAGATTGCACTGATGGGTGCTCATGAGCCTACACAGAAGGGTTCTGATGAGCCTGCACTGATGGATGCTGATAAGGTTGCACAAATGGGTGCTGATGAGGCCACACTGAGGTTCACTAGTGTGCACTGATGAGCCTTCACTGATGGGCACTGATATGAACTGATGAGGCTCCACTGATGGATACTGATGGGGCTGCACTAATGGGTACTCAAAAGACTGCACTGATGGGTGTTAATGAAGCTGCTCTGATGGGTGCTAATGAAGTTGCTCTGATAGGTGCTGATGAGGCCACACTGATGTCCACTGATAGGCACTGATCAGACTAAACTGGTGGGCACTGATATGAACTGATGAGGTTACACTGATGGGTGCTGATGAGGCTGCACTGATGTGCACAAATGCACTGCACTGATGGGGCTGCACTGATCAGCTACACTGATGTCCAATAATGAGGTGGCACTGATAAGGCGGCACCAATGTGCACTGATAAGCAGCACTGATGTGCACTGATAAGCAGCACTGATGAGGTGGCACTGATCAGCTGCACTGATGGATGCTGATGGGGCTGCACTGATGGGTGCTGATAAGACTGCACTGATGAACGCTAATGAGTTTCCACTGATGAGACAGCGGTGATGAGGCAGTACTGATGAGCACTGTGTGATACTGATGGGCACTATGTGACACTGAGGGGCACAGTGTAACACTGATGGGTCTAGTAAAGCACTAAAGAATAGCAGAGTAAGCTCACTGTTGGCATAGATCTCTCTCTTTCCCTCACACTCGGTCTCTCTGTGAGGGAAGGAGAGCTGTCAACCGCTGATGAGCTAATTTTCTTCTATTTGAGATCACTTGTCATTGGACACAGTGATCACGTGGTAAAAGGCTGCTGTGATTGGCCATTTACCTCGACCTGTGATTGGCTGTGTCCAAGGAACACAGTGATCCCAGATTCTTCCCAATGCATGCCCGAGGGTGCGTGCGGAAAGCGCATTCTTTTAAGGATGCCCTCCCGGCAATTTGAGTCCATGCCGTAGACGTCTTTTGACTATAACATGGACGGGAGATGTCTAAACTCATTATGTAATATTAATATACATATTAGTACTCCTGCAAACATCTACCTTATAACCCTAAGAAAACTGCTTTTTTTTACAGAACCAAAACAAGTTGTCAGTTTCTAGCTGAGGGGACACTTTGGGATTTTTACAGCCTAAGGAACACTGCCTTTGGCTTAAAGAGTCAATTTTAGTGCTGGCCAGGATGACCAGAAGCTCTGAGGACAAAAAAATCTACACTGCTAAACAAATAATCCTTACAGGCTGGGTCTGCAACAAGGGATCTGTGACTAATGACTGATTCTGAAGCCTCTTCCTGTATATCTGACAGTTCTTCATGATTGGAAATGTCACACAAGGTACAGAGTCAGCATTGACAGTAACTTCTTCGCACGTTTTTTACAGTGTGTTTTAGCGTATTGTCACACATTTTGAAGCATGCAAATATGCACCTCTGCTAGCTGCTTTTGGAGTGCCATTAACAAATAAATGGCACTGCTAGCACAATGCACATTTTTTGCGTATTTCGTGAATGTGCACTAAATGCCTGCTTTTGTGCATGTTCATGGAACACTTAGATGTGAATGGAGCTTTATGCATATGTGTTATCTACACACACACACACGCACCCACATTTAAAATGGGGCACCTTCCTCTCCAAGGCCCATAACAGCCTTATAGACTGCTGTGACTATTGTTCCCCACTGGACTTCTTTGCACACTTTTAGACTGACTCAAGAACAGGTGAAAATTGTACAGCCTACACCAAATATTCTATTAATTTGGAGGTGTAACAGATATTTTTTTTATAACTGCATGCTGCTAAATAACCCCTCCAGCTTTCATACTTTTAGACCCCTTATGGCCCAGAGCAATTTTTACATTTTCACGTTTAGCATTCTTCCTTGGCAAAAATGTTGTCATTACTTAATGTAGCCAGATGTAGCCAATCCCCTGTCCCCCCCCCCCCCGATGGAGCTACTGCTGTGTATGGAACAGAGTGGCTGTGTTGAGAAGTGGCAGAGGAGGTTGTGTCCCCCCCACTCCCCTTCTCTCTCCTCCATCCACCACTGGAGAATTGTACAGGCTGAGAGGAGCACCGGGCTGTGTGGGTAGCAGCTGGCTTTCTCCTCTCACTTCCTGCTGTGAGGCTTTGGAGCAGGCTTGTGCAAAATCCTCTGCTGGCCCCTGCTCCCCCCTTGCTTTACCAGCAGGGTATCTGAGATAATCAATGGGGGGAGGCAGCTCTGTAGAGGATACAACTACCGCTGAAGATACTGGGAATTGTAGTTCTTAAAGGGTTGCTACACCATACCTGTCAATAGAGGCTAATAGACTGTGGACTTCAATTCTCACAAGTCACTGCAATTAGAGGAGGAGAGTTTACCAGTTTTCCCAGGCAAACTGATCCAAATCAGGCCAGTCTAAAAAAGAGAGAGAAGGATACAGACATATTGCTGGAGTCTGTACTCTACATCTGAGAGACCAGAGCCAAGGTGAGGAGCTAAGCGGACCTGCTGCTGTGCCTGTCCACCTATATTGAGGAAAGAGGACAGACCTGCTTTCAAGTCTGCCAAACTGCCCTAGAGACTGAGCTTAAGAGAGAGAGAGAATAGCTGCATTTCCAGGACCAGAGCTGAGAGTCTGCACCCTATTTGAGGACTCAGGCCGCTAGAATGAACCTCTGGGACCTGACTTATGGAACCTGCTGACTGCCACCCACGAAAGTCAGCCTACATTAAATGTTAGGTGCCAGGTACTTTCTGCCACTTTCAATTTGTACCCTATACACTAGGAATATTTATGATGAAGGAGTGCTGAACTTTACGCAGAAGTGTTGTGATGGGATAGATAATTTGTGGCCCGAGAGGCTGCTCACTGGCAACTGTGGGGTCTTGCTGCACCCCCAGAGGGGTTTGTTGACGTTTTGAAAGGATGGGTGCACCACACCAGCTTGTACAGACCTGTAAAATATTTTTTTGGAACAGCCAACGCATTTTGGGGGTCAGCACTCCCACTTCATCAGGGCTAAAAACAGGATGATGCAGGCACTTGTATGACAGTAGTAGAGGGAAAATCTTAAAGAATTCAATAGCAGTAAAAATGCTAAGGGGGTTCTAAATCTTCCACACTAGCCAAATATAAAGAATTTGTTTTGGATATACATCAATTTTAAGTAAACTGACATACAACTGACTTCTGATTCAAATCACATTTGAATCTTAATTTGCACTTTGATAGTAAAAAAGAATCTCTAAAATAATTCAACAAGTTAGAACTGGAAACATAAGAAGCGCAATGAAGTTAATACTTCTGGAGTATTGTGGGTCTCTTTCCTCCCCTGGTCTATTAGGTTATTAACTACACCAGTCTGTTGGAAAAATTCTTACTTTGGACAAGAAGATAAGAATTACATCTCTTAAAAGCGTATTTCAAGAGGTGAATGGATGGGGGGGGGGGGGCAGTTAAGGACCACTATTGCAAATTGGAGTCACTATATCTTTTTAAATTTTACATTTACCCATAACTGATATTTTGCTTCATGGTAGATGATCAGTAGTTTTTTTTTAAACTTTAAAGGGCTATTTTGGTGAGCTAACTTCCCTTGAGTTCCTGGATTTGCAAACCTGCTGTTACACATAAAAGGACATCCTACTGAATTTCTAATTTACTGTATATTTTGGAGAATATAAAAGAAGCTACTAAAACACAATGGTAAGGTAAGAACATACAAAAGTCCCAGGCTGACAGGAAGAAAACTGTAAACTATAATAGGGTGATGTTATCACGGTATCTAACACATATAGAAACTTGGAAGTCATGAGCTGTCACAGCCTATAACCAAAATATCACTTTCAGGTGGACTGACCCTTGCCTTAAGCTTTATAAACCTGCAAAAAAATCCTCTCTTTTTATTTGTGTTACATGATGTTAGGAATATAAACATTTGTTTCTTTTCACAGTAATACCCATGGAAAATTGAACATTTCTGCTTATCTATCTGTCATCTTGAAGATCGATGGTGTATAAATCAATCTGCATACTGCTTAATTAAATAATGTATTTTAATAGTACCTGCAATACCACTTCTTCTTTTACTGTGATTGTAAAGAGGTATTATACCAGCAACAGCAAGTGCAAAAATATCTGATGCAATGTTCTTGGCATTTTTCCAGTTTATCAAAAGTAGTAGATAGTTACTGATTTTTCCCCTCTAATATGATTGTAGATAACATGTAAATATTTGGTGTGTTCTGCTTGGTTAACTTATGTCTCATGTGACAGTAGCATACAGAATCAGAGGAGATGGGGGACTGAAAGTTAGCCCCTGGTAATATGCAAATGATATTCTGGTTCTATGATCACCCCATGGGACCCTGAGAGAGCAGTCAAGAGAAAGTTGTCCCAAAGGAGACACAGTCCTTGAAGTATCATGCAACACTAATCCATACTTAAGCACCTGTATAAAAGGGCATGTTTAATAACACTTTAACTGCCAATTATGCAATTCATATATCATGGCTTACAATTTTTTAGGTAGCCAAGTTGTCAAGTCCCTTTTTATGGAGCCCTACGATGATGAGGGTGCCCTTTCTTACTCTTTTAGTCCAGACCCCCTTGGATAGGGAGACAGAACATGCAGGGATGACAGAGTATCATGACTGCCAGTGCATGATGTTGGTGTCATAGGACTTTGAGAACATGGTCAGCAAAGGTTTTGCAGTAATGAGGAGCTGTAATTCACTGGGGGGACAACGTCAAGACACAAGCTGAGGGCAGGGGCAGGGATGAGCCCTACGATGTGTGTCTATGGATGCACACAGTCCAGGTCAGGTGAGTGCCTCCACGTGTGCCATCATATGGAAGTGGCTTCCTATAGGGGAACATTGAGAGAAAGGTGGAGCGGAATTCAGGGGTAAGGTGGCTTGACAGTTAAACTATGCTCATACACAGCAGAGCAAAGCACACCTCTGATTTCTGTGCCTCCCCTGCTCTACCCCTCTGCTTTTTACACTGGAAGAAAGACTGAGGCCAGACCCATCCATCAGCAGACAGCTATTCTGGAGACAGAGACTAGAGTAGTGACTTGTATATGTTATTGGGGTTTTTTGTGAATGACATACAGCATAAGGCAACAGCCACTTGTCAAGTCGGTTACTCAGAATAGCTATTGACTAGTGGGCCACTCTTGACTCAGCCTTTCCACCAGTGTACAAGGCATAGGGGTAGAGCAGAAGAAGCACAGGGCTGCAAGGGAGGTAGCCTTAGTGCCGTGCTGTAGCTTCTGCATAGAAACACCCATAAATTGGACCTGGGGTGGGCTACAGCACAGCACAAACTGAAATTAAATGCTATTTTATTTGTAAACTTGTGAGTGAACCTGAAAAAAAGCCTTCCTAATGTTGGCCAAGTGTTCGCCCACTCTGATCGCCAATGTGCGAGTGGTCCACTGGAGGCCACATATGTTTTTAATATATGGTGTCAGGGTATAAAGGTAGGTATCCAACACTGTATTTTTATTAATTGCCAGGAAAGGCAGTCTGGCCAGTAAAGGCAGGTTGGTGCTAGATTGCTTTAATCTTATCTGGCATTTTGTTTTAAACATTTTTTCTTATGACGTTTATGATAATGTTTTCCATATTAACTGTGTTGTGCTTGATTATTATGCTTTTAGGACATTTTTGACCTATAGCATTCACCAGTTGGCAAGAGGAAGTGTGTCTTTTACTTCACTGGGGGTTTTTATGCAAACTATGATGGCTTCCTGTTTTTCTCTTTAAATTAAATGGGATTAACACCGCAAGCTAGCCTCCAATCCTAGTTGACCCCTATTCAGGGGAAACGCATCAGACAAGGAGCTAGCAGTGTGGCATTTTAGAGCATAGACTGTACTGCAGGCAGTTGTGCTCACACTATTTTGTTGTTTTATTCTATTTTGTTATGAGCCTTTTTCTACCTCTCCAATACGCTTAAATCTGAACAATTCAAGCTGGTGTCCAATGTGAATCCCAGCGAGTGACTACATTCAGCTGAATTACTAGACTTGTGCACGGCCAAAAAATGTGTTTGTTTACGTTTAAGTTTCATTCGTAATGTTATTCTTTCGGGAATTTGGAAATTCAGGAATTTAAAAAATTTGGAAATCGGAAATTCAGACATTTCGAAAAATTCGGAAATCAGAAATGTGGAAATTCGTGAATTTGCTAATTCGGAATTCGAAAATGCCGAAATTCCAAAAGTCGGAAGTTTGGAAATTCGGAAGTAAAAAAACGAAAATTCAGAAATTCAGAAATTCAAAAGTCGGAAATTTGAAAGTAAGAAAGAACATTTGAAATTATAGCTAACTAACAAATAACTGTTAAATTCTAGGTATTGGAATTTCCTTTCAAATTTGGCTGTAAGATCAAGTCTGTCATAAATCCAAAATTTATCACTAACATAAAAATTTTCAAGGAAATTTCAATACCTAGAATTTAATAGTTAGTCAAATGAGTTAAGTTATTATTAGTTATTATTTCTGATTTCTGAATTTCCGAATTTTCGAATTTCAGATTTTCAGCTTTTCCGATTACCGAATTTCTGTATTACCACATTTCGGAATTTTCGAATTTTCCGATTAATTTCTAATTCAAAAATTCGGAAAATTTGGAAATTCTAAATTCGTCTGAACTCCTGAATTTAAAAAAAATTGTTAGAAAACAAATTCGGAATTAAACAAATTGTACATGCATATGAATTACCCTGGTTGGGAAACAAAAAGTTGGATCCTGTTGGGATTTCTACATCAGCAGGCGGAGTCGATGTTCAGCCAGATTTCCAATAAGTGATCACCAACAGCTGATTTCCCTTTGTGGAGACCTGCGCATATACATCCTTTTAGGATCTTAGGATCTGGTAAGCTGTCATCTATTTATTCTATAGCATGGTGGTGAAGCATTTCTTGATGTATTGGCATTGAATCTTCACTTATGCATCGTTGTGGATGGACACTGTCAGTTGATACAGCAGATGATTCATAGATGGACTAATTATTTTCACGTATTTGTTTGTTAAGAATTGGGTTGTTTTAAATAAAGGCATAATTTTGAACTCACTTATTAGAGGATGTTTGCACCAGTACAAATATAATTTGTTCACTTTAGAACTTTGTTTCACTGTTTTTTAAACACTTGGTAATTTCTTATACATTTATGAACTTATGCACCTAACTTTGACAGTGCACTTTATTTATTACCACGTTTATTGCATCCCACCAATCCAGGGATTTTTAGTGCAGCAGTCTTTTTGACCAAGTGCATCCTTTTTTAATTATACATGCTTATTTTACTAGGTTCAATAAATTGACTGGATCTCCTTAAGCTAGGTTAGCAGAGCTATAGAAGCTGTACAGCACTGGAGGAGCAGAGGAGGGGAGATTATACATTGCTTATGTGTATTTCTTCAAAGATGGGCTGTGCATGCTTGAACCATTTTCTGCTATGTTATTATACTTATCTTCTGTCTGTCTGTATGTGATTACAGGGTTATTTCAGTATAAAAGAGAAGGCTTTCAGAATGCAGGTAATACTGCACATAGTTGCTATATGATGTCTTCAAAGAACCCTTGTACCATCTTAACCCCTCCAGATCCGCGCTATTGCCGAAGTACGGCTCCAGCACGGATCTGTATTGCTGGGAAGACGTCCATGGACGTCGTCCCCTGTGCACGCTCCCGGCGCACACGGCCGCCACATGCTGCGCAGGTGTGCCTGCGGGTCAGGCGGACTGGATGTCCGCTCGAGACCCACGATCGCCTGACAGAGCTGCAGAACGAGGAACCGCCAATGTAAACACAGCGGTTCTCCATTCTGTTACAGGGGACATAACAGATCTACTGATCCCTGTCACTGGGATCAGTTAGATCTGTTATGTTCTGGCCAGCCCGCCCCCCCCCCCCACAGTTAGAACACACCCAGGGATCACTGTTAATCCCTTCACTGCCCCCTGCAAGTTAACCCCTTCACTGCCAATGACATTTATACAGTATTCAGTGGACCTTTAAATTTATGATCGCTGTATAAATTTCATTGGTCCCAAAAAAGTGTCAAAAATGTCCGACATGACTGCTGCAATATCGCAGATAAAAATTGCAGATCGCCAATATTACCAGTAAAAAAAAAAATAATAAAAACGCCATAAATCAATTCCCATAGTTTGTAGACACGATACCTTTTGCGCAAACCAATATACGCCAATTATGATTTTTTTTTTTACCAAAAATATGTAGAAGAATATATATCAGCCAAACCCGATGAATAATTTTTTTTTTAATTTTTTTTTTGGATTTGTATTATAGCAAAAAGTAAGAAATATTGTTCTTTTTTGCAAAATTGTCACTCTTTTTTTGTTTATAGCAGCGATCAAAAATGAAGCAAATACCACCAAAAGAAAGCTCTATTTGTGGGAAAAAAAGGATGCAAATTTTGTTTGGGTACAACGTCGCATGACCGCGCAATTGTCATTCAATATGCAACAGCGCTGAAAGCCGAAAATTGGTCTAGGCAGGATGGGGTTTAAGTGCCCAGTAAGGAAGCGGTTAAAATACAAAAAGTTCAAAAATCTATTTGTTTAGTAGTAAAAAAAAAAAAACACGGGGACTCACCTTACTGAGATTGCGCCAATTGCCTCTTTTTTTCCAATCTTTTACACTTTACATGTAGTTGTCATAGGAATTCCCTCTTCTTGAGAGACTTCCTTGTTATAAAGACTAAATAAGTAGTTTCTTTCACTTTTCAATTTTCAAAAGTAATCAGTTTTGGGTGGCCAGGATAAATTTAGACATTTATGGAAATACTATACATGAAGGACTGATGGCATGCTGGAACTATATAAAATACCAGGACTTCTAAACCCAGGTGTGCCTGTTTTAGTCCTTGCTAAATCAGCAGTATCTGTAACAGAGGTGAAGAAGTTATTAGCTGTATATGATCTTGGCACGTTGACCTTGAGTTACATTCAAGGTTGTAGAGCTGTGGATGGCAGAAGTTAGCACCAAGGACTTGAAAAACTCTATGAGATGATCATGAAGTGGATCACATCATAAATACACCAGGCTGCATAAGGCATAAGCCCTCCATGATACATGTGAGTGCATTTCTTTATTTGTTTTATCCAAAATGTGTTTTTTTATGTGTGCACTATTGGTCCCCTTCCCTCTTTTATCTTTCTTATCATGATGAAATCATGATGTGAGTCCATGATGCAAGCATTCCACACATTGCTCTTGTATATTTTCCTATTTTATGTATGTATGATTGGATTTATTTATTTAGTGTGTGCACATGTGTATGTATTAGACTTTGATGTATTAACATTTATCTTAATTTATTTTATAAAAAGGTATTTGAACACTCTTTTTTATTTCATTGTTGCATCTAACATTTGGTCTGTGAATTCCTCCTCTGATAACTGCAGGATTCTGCTGCCGCCTGCTTTATAAAGTGAATAGCAGGGGAGCCCTACCAGAAAAAAAGCTCTGATTCCCGCCTGCTGGCTGCCTATTAGCGTGTGAATGGATGGCCTGATTGCAGAACAGAGAAGTACTAGAGGATGAGATGCTTGCATCTGTCAGACACCCCGGGGTATAAGAAGTATTTTCTTCTTACAGGCACTCTAATGTTTTGAATTAATACATCTGTACCACATAGAGTTTGCTTTCTGAGAAACAAAGCTCTTATTTGATTTTTTTGTCAACTAATAAATTATGTTATTTGTTTACAAACTTGTCCAGAGACTAATAATTGTCATTTGTCATCCACTATTCTACAGCTCCACTGTCTCACAAACAGAAACTAGAATCAATCCTATACCTTTATTTGTCTATGCTGTTCAAAATCTGCAATTTTCCAAGTGTCACAAATTATTTCTTATGCAAACCTAGAGTGAATTCTGCCTGGTCTGCCTGCTCTCAGTTTGTCAAGGTGGCTATAAATATGCATGACTGAAAAAGTGCACAATTTGAAATAATGCAGGAGGTAAGCTTTATGTTTATGTTCTTAAAGCTGAAATTCTAAAATGCCGCTAAAACACCCGCCCACACCTTCCCCCCACCCCACAGCCCATCATTGTGACAGCTGGCGGGGCTTTCAAAAACATTTATCGCTCACAGAGTTCAATGAATGCATGAACTACAAGTACAGTGGTCCACCGCAGCAGACAGCTTGTAGTTCTCAATAAGCTGTGAGCGCTCTCAAGGTTCATTGATCCTCCTGGACCTTGGTCATTTGTTTACCTACAAAAAAAATGTGTATTTATTTATTTTTTTAAAGTGAACTTTTAACTACAAAAAAAGCGAATTTAGTAATTTATAAATGTGCTACTTGTTTTAAACGAAACTGGAGATATCCTTTTATTTATACTTTTTGCAGTAAAACGGTTTATTTCATTTTGGTTTCTGCATTTGCTGCTGTGTGGAGGTATTTACCTCTTGAGATTGTTGTTCTGGGAGAACCCTTATGTTGTAAAATGCTGTGTAAACTGTTGGTGCTATATAAACCCTGTATAATGAACAATCCAAACACAGCATGTGTACACATTCAGCTGGCAGTGCTGGCCAGCAGGTGACGTCACTTCCCCCTTCCGTACACGTTGCGTTCCACCAAACCAGAACTTCCTCAGTGTATATGGAAATGACTCATAGCTACCCTTTGACCCAGGATGCAATTTCCAGGACAGGAAATGACGGCAGTGATTAAGAATCAGATGCCGTTACTGGTGACACCAATCACCCGCTGGCCGGCACTGCAAGCTGAATGTGTACACATGCTGTGTTTGGATTGTTCTGGATTTTAAAAGCAATTGTCTGAAAACAAGGCACTGAGTCTCTTAAGTGCAATATTTTTAGCCTAATAAATAGAAGTTCTTATACAGAAAGCACTATATTTTTTTAATTTCTCTTTTGGGGGAATGGAGTTGAAGAGGCATTGGGAGAAGTGAGCCCTATCTGGCATATCATATGGTACTGTGGTATTGCATTGGAGGTTTTTGCCTTTGCCCAAATAAAGGCAGAGGCAGGATTAGATCCTTGTAGTGAGGATCATATGATGAAGGTGAGCAGCCTGTGTTAATGGTGGTGGATTTTGGAGCACCCTTTTCACCTGTGAAGTCGCTGTCTGCACGTTTATACTCACACCTGTTTGGCACCTTATATGGACGTTCTTATGGATTCTACTGTATATGGACTAATCTGTATTAATTATTCATGAGCGCTGCACAGTTGTATCTTAGCATTTATAATAAGGGATTTGATTGTATTAACCCTATGTGTTTAGCTGCTTACAATGTATAGTATATTGGTTTGCACTGATTGATTTTACAGTTTGAAATTATAATTTAATACATTACAATGTAGCTGCAGATAGATATGGATTTTTTTTCCCAATATTTAGAAAAGCATACAGTGAATATCAATGAGGTTTTTTCTAGGAACTCTAGTTCTGAGTCTAATAATGATCTAACCTACTCCTTCAGAAAATTAGGATACATTTTTGAAAAGAAAATTAAAACCTCATGGGATATCACCTCTTTAGCACATTATATAGATGCCAAAATAATTCCAAAGTGTCTGCGGTGGGATGTTCCTGCGAATGCCGGACTTAGTGATGAGGAATCTTTGGCAGAATGGAAGGATTTCTTTATTAGAAAGGGAGTAGAATTACTTCAATTACTATTAATTAGAAAATTTTGGAATCCCAGATTCTTGAGCTTCAGAAAAATATTGAGTCTCATAAAGACACGGATGAATTCATCAGACTGTCTATGGAATTAAAAAACAAATTAGCAAAATGGGATTCTGAAACTGAGTTAAAGAAAAAGAAAAAATATAATAGGGACTTAAATGGCAATCATCATTGCATACTCCGGACTTAGTGCCTACAGTGGGGGCACCCATTGGAGAGGATGAGGGAGCTGAATCTCCATTACCTACTCCAAGGGAGGCCCATATTTATCAATATGATTATCATCAGGGCCATTAGAGAGAGAGTCAAGATAATCCTTATACTCCTAGGGGAAATAACCAATGGGTAAGGGTCAATATCAACCAAAGAGGGAGACGAGGAAGGGGTAGAAATTATCATCAATACAATATCCCTAGAGAAAGGCACTTGAATCATAGTCCCTATCAACGGGGGACACCCAAGAGATACTATTATCAACAGAATGATAATAGTAGGGGAGGACACCCCAATAGAGGAAACTTAGAAATAGATATGTGCCCCTACAGGATTATGCTTCACAGGAGATAAGGGATTTTCATCAGGCACAAAATGGCCCTGGAGGAGGTCATCCACCCAGTTATCCAGAGGAGAGATGGAGAGATCCTTCATATCTGGGTACCCCCATATCAGGTCAAATAGGAAAGAGAAAAGAAAGAGAGGAAGCAGAGGGGGGAAAAGGCTTCAAAAGGCCAAGGCCCCAGTAGGAACTGGTATATTTAATATAAGTGGTATTCCTTTAAACAATGATGAGCTACGAGTTGTTGATAAGGGGCTGAAATATGCCCCAGTTCGAAACTTTAATACGTTTCAGACCTATGTAAATATACACAAGTATATTCGTAGCCTCAATATTAAGAAATATTTTCTATCTAACACAAGTAGGACAAACTCCAGAAAACCTATTGTACATTCAAAATTACACAACCATTCCATCATTAATCCCCTAAATAAGGATAATACATATTTAGAAGTATTCAGAAATAAAGTTTGCCAAGAATTGGAGTCATTATCAGTAAGAAAGGTGTCCGATCCAGAATATATTCAAAAAGGTATACAATTAGTGTTGAGCGAACCCGGACTGTAACGTTCGGGTCCGTACCGAACTTTCGGGTGTCCGTGGCACGGACCCGGACCCGGACATTTCAAAAATCGTTCGGGTTCGGTCCGGGGTTCTGCTATTTTACTCCACGTGTTGAGAAGCTGCAGGGCAGCCAATCAACAAGTGTTTCACTGGTTTGCCCTTAGAAGCCATCACAGCCATGCCTACTAATGGCATGGCTGTGATTGGCCGGTGCATCATGTGACCCAGCCTCTTTATAAGCTGGAGTCACAGTGCTGCAGTCACATGCTCCTTGGGTTAGTGTAGGGAAAGGTAGCTGACTGCGTGAGGGACAGATTTGAGACATTTTAAGACCTGATCCTGCATCCTGAGATAGATTATTTTACTACTGCTGTCTGTGCTGTTGCTCTGAGGACAGATAGCAGAAATTAGGGATTTCAC
>BLSH010305606.1:217281-237348 GCA_018402905.1 Glandirana rugosa | reverse complement strand
ACGTCGGTAAGTTGTACGCACTAGTTTATGGGCTTGGGTCTTGAGCTTGGTTTTGAAAAAAATTTACAGTCCCAAGCCCAGGCCCAGTGCCTGTGGGGTTTCAAGCCATGCTTGGGCTTGAAATGTCAAGCCCAAGCGAGTTGAGATTAGGAATGTATAATTATAACCCAGAAATGACTCCTGAAATATACATAAGACTAGTGATTTGACCGTCAGTTAAAGACTATTTATCCTCCTAAATAAGTAATAATGGTCGGGAGGGGGAAACAGACGTCCCGCATATTACTGTCCGTGCGAGCGTTCGGGTTCCGTCCGGACCCGGACCCGGACTTTGTCCCGAAGTTCGGACGGACCAGCAGAACCCGAACGTCCAGGTGTTCGCTCAACTCTATATACAATCTTTAGAGATAAAGAAGGACATCATTATACGCCCTGCAGACAAAGGGGGAGGGCTGGTAATAATGAATAAATCCTCCTATTTATCAGAAATTGACTGCCAGTTTAGTGATCAGAATACATATAAAGTCCTCAGTAAAGACCCAATATTAATATGTAAGGATTAGAGTTGAGCGAACCCGAACTGTAAAGTTCGGGTTCGTACCGAACTTTGGGGTGTCCGTGACCCGGACCCGAACCCTGACATTTAAAAAAAGTTTTGGTTCGAGTTCTGGGTTCGGGTATTTGATCACGCATGTTGAATGGCTGCAGGCCAATCAACAAGCAGGATTTTTCCTAGAAGCCATCACAGCCATGCCTACTAATGGCATGGCTGTGATTGGCCAGTGCATCATGTGACCCAGCCTCTTTATGAGGCTGGAGTCACAGTGCTGCATGTCACATGCTCTCTGGGTAGTGTAGGGAGAGGATGCTGCCTGTGCTGTGAGGGACAGATTGCAGATAGATAGATAGGTAGAGAAGAGATTACTACTAGTACTGCTTTTAGGGACAGATTGCAGATCTCATCCTGCATTACAAGAAGATCTGACTGGACTAGGTAGAGTCTACTGCTTAGAGGGACAGATTATTGTTCTAAAATCATCTCCTAGTTCTATAGGGTCAGGTTCCTGCTGTTGCCGTAAGGGACAGATTATTGTTCTAAAATCATTTTGCAGCCCTCTAGCACTTTCCAGGACTCTTTTACAGTCATTTTTGTGCCGAAAAGTTCGGGTCCCCATTGAATTCAATGGGGTTCGGGGTAAAGTTTGGATCAAGTTCGGTACCGAACCCGGACTTTTTTCCGAAGTTCGGCCGAACCCACCGAACCCGAACATCCACAGGTTCGATCAACTCTAGTAAGGATGAGTTACATAGGCTTATAGAAAAAGGACAGGATAGTGGTATTCTAACAAAGAAGGAGGCTCTGTATCTAGACCCTCTTTTCTGCAGAACCCCTGTCATATATATTCTTCCCAAAATACACAAAAACAGCCTTAACCCACCTGGCAGACCGATTGTCAATGGTATTGACTCAGTGTCTGCCAGGTTGGGACAATACATTGACACCTTCTTTCAACCTCTAGTTATAGGGGCTGAAGTATTTTTGAAGGATACCAGATATATTATTCAAATTTTTGAAAATCTGGAATATTTGTCTATGTGTTGGCTGGTAACGGGAGATGTAGGTTCATTGTACACTATTATCAGTCATGAAGATGCTATCTCTTCAGTTCAGTGGGCATTGATGGCATCAGAACTATCCACAAAACATAAAAGATTTCTGAATGAATGTAGCTATGGAGGGACGATTTGCCCCCAGTGTGGCCAATTTATTTATGGCCCACTGGGAGGAAGAATGTGTATTCAGAGATCGTCCGCCCCAGTTGAAATGCTACAAAAGGTGTCATAGACAACCTTATCCTTGTTTGGAAGGGTGATAGATTGAGTTTAGATATATTTTTGAAAAAACTTGATAATAACACAAAAAAATCTCCTTGAGTGCGCATGCACGAGTGGTCCAAGATGGTCGCGTGAGCCGGGACCTCCGCAGCACCCGAGCCATTCCGGAGCCAGCAGCACACTCCAGCGCACCACCAGCCACTCCTACCGAGCAGGACAGGATCCCTAAGATCACTGGGCTCCCCAGCATATGTCCAGGGGCCCGATGTGGAGAGACCTCGGCCCGGAATTTGGGTCGGCCGAGCCGGCCGGGAGTACCAAGATGGCCGCTGCAACCACAAGGCTGGCCCAGGGTGCGGAAGGCACACCAGACGGAAGGCAAGTAATCAACCCAGCATCACTGTCCTTCACATCCCAGCCCCAGAGAAGCTCAGTAAAGGGTCTCAGTCCCTCTCCAACCTCCACGGAGTCTCTCCTGGGCAGAGAGTTTGGAAACTCAGCAGGCTTCCCTTCAGGCATACCGCAGTCCCCTTATCAAGACCTTACTATTCTCAATACCCCCATTCAGGATCCACCCTCCCTCCCAGGGGACCTTTATCAGAAACTAGCGGACTTGCTGGATAGGGGTCTTGCTACAACCACTGCCAAAATAACTGGGGAAATTAAAGCAAATTTTCAGAACCTGGGGGCATGCATGGAGGCCATAGAAAATAAACTGGACCTAACAGTTTCCTGCACCACTCAAAATTCTGACCATATCCAAGTACGTCAGGAACGCTTAGATTCTGCTCTATCAAGAATTGACGAATTAGAAAATCGCTCACGGCGTTATAACTTTCGGATAAGGGGGATACCTGAGACATTTGCAGACCCCTCACAAGTGGTCCAGGATATCATCAAAAATGTAATTCCGAATATTCCTCCACACCGCTTAGAATTGGACAGAGTCCACAGAGCATTAGGTCCCCCCAGGAAAGACGGCACACCCAGAGACATAATAACAAAACCTTACTTTTTTGCCGTGAAAGAAGAGGTCATGAAACAATCCAGAACTGCCAACCAGCTGTCCTTTCAAGGACACCCCATTCAGATCTATTTGCACTCATCCCAGGCCATCATCCAGCATAAAAGATGATCCCTGAAACCACTGCTCACAGTCCTTGTCTCTAAAACATAAAATACTGGTGAACTTTCCCCTTTGCAGTGAAATTTCTATATCAGTCTAAATACCATTCCTTCTCCTGTCTCGGAAGGAGAGAAAATTCTTCTGCATTTACAACTTATCCCGCAAGAAGCTGATATGGACACTTCAAGCAGAATTCACAGTTCGACTAAAAGAACCCCCCCCCCCGTCCAGTCAATTGACCCCACTCTGAAATAAATACAAGTCGAAGAAATCCAAGGAGAATGACTTAACCTGAAGGCTACCTTGGCATGTTTGATTCTAGTCTTACTGGGACTGCTTACCTGACTGATGGTCCCCTGGTTCAGTAGAACAGACGAGAGGCCCTTGTGCCTCACTTTTCCATTTTCATAATAGTTCACCTGATTTTTAAAATGTTTTCTTGGAAGTATGACTGCCTTTAACACGCAGGGGCTCCCTTTCCCCGGCACTCCCCTCGGGCTGGGCCGGGGAGGGGGTCTCCATATGGCAAGGAAGGGTCTCTGCCGATATCCCTAGTTTTCGGACAAATCTCCTATCTCTAGCTTTATCATGCGTTGGTTTTCAGTTTAAAGTCTTTACAGTTGAAAAGAAAGAGAGACCTTTACGCCTCATTTCGCCAACTCCGTTATAGTTTGTCTTAATGTGGTCTCCGGATTTAAATCCTTGAATAATAGGAACTATGATGTATACAGAGTATGTTTCAGTACAATCTGTTATATACTGGTTCCCCCCTCTGGTTGGTCTCTGGTTGGGTTTCCCACCGGAGGGGTTGGCATACGTGCCCTTTAGGGGGGGATCTCCCAGGGCGGAATCATGTGCTATCTGTCAATAGACATAGAACCACCTTCTCCGGCTCCTCCTTCGGGGGGAGACAAGGAGGGAATTCCCATACAATAGTTACAGGGTTTTCTTTACTATCTTTAATAGGGAGCCAAAACTCCATGCCTAAAGTTTGAACAAACGTTGATTACAAGTGCTCGACTTTTATAGTTTTGATAAGAAAAGGGCTTTGGATTGCTGGGTGCTACCCATGTGCCTCCTCCTCAGAAACCCCAATCTCTAGGGAAGAGGGCATCTGAACTTAGCTTCAGACATTTACGCTGTTTGACCTCGGGGGGGTCATTACCCCCCTCGGTCCATACAGGATTGGAAGATGTTCTTGCACACATCTTCATACTTTGTTTTGTTTGCTGTATTTCTTTTCTTCCTTTTTTCAGTATCTTTCTCTTTTCCCTTTTCTTCTATGCTCAAGGGAGAGCTATTATTATTATTATACAGGATTTATATAGCGCCGACAGTTTGCGCAGCGCTTTACAATATTAGGGCAGATAGTACAATTACAATACAATTCAATACAGGAGAAATCAGAGGACCCTGCTCGTTAGAGCTTACAATCTAGGAGGGAGGGTTAAATGATACAAAAGGGCAGTAAACTGCGGGGGATGAGCTGATTGAGAAAAAAGGAGTGTAGTTATTAGGTGGTGGCAGGATAGGCTTCCCTGAAGAGAAAAGTTTTCAGGGATCGCTTGAAGGTGGATAGATTTGGGGACATTCTGACCGATTGGGGTAGGGAGTTCCAGAGGATGGGAGAGGCTCGGGAGAAGTCTTGGATGCGAGTATGAGAGGAGGTGATGAGGGAGCTGGAGAGCAGGAGGTCTTGGGAGGAGCGAAGAGGACAGATAGGTTGGTATTTTGAGACAAGGTTGGTGATGTAGCTGGGAGCAGAGTTGTGGATGGCTTTGTAGCTGATTGTTAGTATTTTAAATTTAATTAGTTGGGCGAGTGGCAGCCAATGGAGGGATTGGCAGAGGGGGGTGGCAGACGTTGAGCGGTTTGTAAGGTGGATGAGTCTGGCAGCGGCATTCATGATGGACTGCAGAGGGGCTAGTCTATTTAAAGGTAGACCACTGAGGAGGGAGTTGCAGTAGTCGAGACGAGAGATGACCAGGGAGTGAATCAGGAGCTTTGTGGTTTCATTGGTGAGGAAGGGACGTATTTTAGAGATGTTGCGGAGACTGAGACGGCAAGCCTTAGAAAGTGATTGTATGTGGGGCCAAAAGGAGAGTTCAGAGTCCAGGATAACACCAAGCACCATGACATGTGGGGATGGGTGGATGGTTGTGCCATTGCTCTTGACAGAGAAGTCGGGGGAACTGGAATGTGGGGGAGGAAATATTATGAGTTCAGTTTTGGACAAGTTGAGTTTAAGAAAGTGGTGGGACATCCAGGCAGATATGTCTGTTAATAAGTTAGTGATATGTGAGGAGACTGATGGGATGAGTTGGGGGGTGGAGAGGTAGATTTGGGTATCGTCAGCGTAGAAATGATATTGAAAGCCGTGGGAGGCTATCAGCTGGCCCAGGGAAGAGGTGTATATTGAAAATAAGAGGGTTCCAAGAACGGAACCTTGGGGGACCCCAACAGAGAAGGGAAGAGGAGAGGAGGAGGCAGAATTGTAGGTTATGCTGAAAGTGCGATGGGATAGGTAGGACGAGAGCCACTGTAGAGCACAGTCACGAAGACCGAGGGAGTAAAGTTTTTTGAGGAGGAGGGGGTGGTCGACAGTATCAAAGGCAGCCAAAAGATCCAGGAGTAGGAGTATAGAGAAGTTTCCATTGGTTTTTGCAGTTAGTAGGTCATTTGTGAGTTTAAGAAGGGCAGTTTCTGTGGAATGTTGAGGGCGAAATCCAGATTGAAGGGGGTCCAGTAGGTTATTCTTAACAAGGTGGTCACTCAGTTGGTTGTAGATGAGGCGTTCTAGGAGTTTGGAAGAAAAGGGGAGCAAGGAGATAGGGCGCAGATTGTTTAGATCGGTAGGGTCCAGGGATGGCTTTTTGAGTATGGGGGTGACCAATGCATGTTTTAGAGCCTTGGGGAAGATGCCAGAAGAGAGTGAGAGATTGAAGATGTGAGTTAGAGAGTGCAGGATAGAGTCAGAGGGTGAGCGTAGTATTTGAGAGGGAATAGGGTCCAGTGGACAGGTGGTTAGGTGGGCATTAGAAAGGAGTTTAGCAACCTCGTTTATAGCAGCAGGTTTGAACAAGGATAGTGTCAATTGTGGTTGTTGACATGGGGTGTCAACTGGGGAGGATGCCTGTAGAGTGGAGATTTCATCACGAATTGTGTCAATCTTGCTTTTGAAGTGGTTGGCAACCTCCTGGGCAGTGAGTGAGTTAGTGGGCGGAAGCGGTGGAGGATGAAGTAGGGAGTTAAAGGTAGAGAAAAGTTGACGGGGACTGGATGAGAAGGTGTTAATAAGAGTGGTAAAATAGGTCTGCTTGGCAGTGTGGAGGTGCGAATTGTATTTATGGAGGGCAGTTTTGTATTGGTTGAAGTCTTGTGCCACAGACGCTCAAGGGCGCGGCTACGCTTTTTGAGGTTCCTGGTGTCGTTTGTTTGCCAGGGTTGCAGGGTTCGAGGCCTGATTTTGTGTGTGGTGAGGGGAGCAAGCTTGTCCAGGGTAGAGGACAAGGATTTATTGTAGATGGCAGTGGCTTGGTTGGGGCAGAACAGGGGTGAGATTTTTTCATAGAGGTGGTCAGTAGCAGAATAGAGGAGAGAAGTGTTGAGTTGGCGAAGGTTTCTACGGGTAACGGTTAGGTGATTGGAGGGGAAGGTGGTGCAAGACAGGGAGAGAGAGAAACTAATAAGGTGGTGGTCAGAGAGGGGAAAAGGATTGTTGGAGAAGTTGCATGGAGTGCATAGATAGGAGAGGACAAGGTCGAGGGTGTTCCCATCAGTGTGAGTAGGAGCCTGTACCCATTGGTTTAGTTCAAATGAACGAAGTTAGACTAAGAAATTTAGAAGTAGCAGTAGTGTTCATGTTAAGTGGGATGTTGAAGTCCCCAAGAAGGATTGTGGGAATTTCAGAGGATAGAAAGTAGGGTAGCCAGGCAGAAAATTCATCAAGGAAAGTTGACAGCGATCCAGGAGGCCGGTAGATCACAGCAATTCTTAGGGAGGTTGGAGAGAATAGACGTATACAGTGGGCTTCAAATGATGAGAGTGACAGAGAGGGAGGAGAGTGAAGAACCTGAAAGGTGCTCTGTGGGGATAAGAGGAATCCCACTCCACCTCCCTTGCGTCCATTAGGCCTAGGGGAGTGAGTCCAGAGAAGGCCACCATGGGAGAGGGAAGCAGGAGAAGGAGAATCGCATTTGTGGAACCAGGTTTCGGTGATAGCAAGTAGATGAAAGGAGTTAGTAAGAAATAGGTCGTGAACGGCGGTGAGCTTGTTGCAGACAGAGCGGGCATTCCAGAGGGCACAGCGTAAGGGGAGGGTGGTTTTGGGAAGAAGGGGGATGGAGATTAAATTGTGTAGATTGCGACTACTGCCAGAGGGTGTAGGGTGGTGGTGATGGGCATGTTGCGTGTTAAATGAGAGAGGCCCAGGGTTTGGGGAAATATCTCCAGAGGCTAGGAGAAGCAAAAGAGAAAGGGAAGTAATATGGGAATATATTTATATGAGGGGACGTGCTTGAGCATCCTGGTTTTGTTATCATGTGGGCATAGAGTTAGAAAGAGGTGATGAGTGCAGTGATAGGGAGAGGGGAGAAGTGAGGATGATATGTACAGATTGAGAGGTGGGGAAGAGGGGTGAAGAAAAGATAGTTTGAGGAGAGAGGCTGCTATTGTGAATAGGAGAGGAAAGGTCTGCATGTTCTAGAGAGGAAAGTGTTTTGGAAATTAGGTTACCTGTAGTCTGGTGATAAAGTATTTTCTTGTTAGTATGCGCTTTGTGCAAATCGCTGAAGTGCAAGAACTGAAGTGCCCACTTATTTAAAGAACCCCACTTTGTTGAAAGAACCCCTCTGCAATGTCTACCCCCCTGCAATTCTTCCCCCATAAGCAAGGCTTGGTTTTATACTGTGATGGGTGGGGAGTGGAGGTAAACAATTAATCAATTAGGAGATGATATAAGGCACATAGCTATCCCATTAAACTTCTAAAACTGCAATCAAAATGCAACACAGGCCAAAATTGTCAAGATAAGAAAACCATAAATTTAGGTAAGGCTATAGGCTAAATAAACAGTGTTATTGAACATGGCTACAGATGTAATTTAAACAGCAGTGACAAGAGCAGTTCAGGAAAGACATTTAAGCAGTCATTCAGTGTTCAGATTAAGGAAGATGTCGTATAAGCAGATATACCAATGTTAAAAAGGCATAGGCAGATTGCAATGGTTCAGTTTTTGCGTGGAGCGATCACAATACAGACATACCAATGTTAAAAAGGCATAGGCAGATTGCAATGGTTCAGTTTTTGCGTGGAGCGATCACAGTACAGACATACTAATGTTAAAAAGTTATAGGCAGATTGCAATGGTTCAGTTTTTGCGTGGAGCGATCACAGTACAGACATACCAATGTTAAAAAGGCATAGGCAGATTGCAATGGTTCAGTTTTTGCGTGGAGCGATCACAGTACAGACATACCAATGTTAAAAAGGCATAGGCAGATTGCAATGGTTCAGTTTTTGCATGGAGCGATCACAGTACAGACATACCAATGTTAAAAAGGCATAGGCAGATTGCAATGGTTCAGTTTTTGCGTGGAGCGATCACAGTGCAGACATACCTGTGAAGAGAGAGAAGCAGCTTTCAGATGGATGGATGGTTGCAAGAACTGAAGTGCCCACTTATTTAAAGAACCCCACTTTGTTGAAAGAACCCCTCTGCAATGTCTACCCCCCTGCAAATCCATTGTCTCTTTTTACTTCATTACCAGTGGTTTTATAGCAAGAACGGCAGTTTACTTTTTCAGAGGGTGAACAGGCCCTGCCCCGGGTTTACTACTAAACTTCTCTATAAGGTAAGTGACGCTCAGATTTACAGCTCCACAACACCTCTGCTCCATGGCTAACACTAATCATCCCACCTTAAAGCTAGCCACACATAATGCACAGGGACTCAATTCCCCAGTCAAGCGATGCAAATCTTTTAATCTTTATAAATCCCAACACATAGATGTAGCACTTATTCAGGAGACACACTTTCCCCGCAATTTCACTCCAAAATTTCTCCATCAACATTTCCCAGTCTTTCACCTGGCGGGTACTGAAAATAAAATTAAGGGAGTAAGCTAGAGTTACCAATGAACGAGCGGTTTAGATTCCACCAGATCAGGCACTTTCTTGTCTCACGATGGACTTCTAAACCGATTTCCCCCTCGATTTCACTCTATGAACAATGGTGTGGTCAGCCGGGGACAAGAAGGGGGGGCATTTCCATCATCTATCACTCGCTTGCCCATCTGAAAGATAAACTCCCATATATGCAAGCATGGGAATAAGACCTACAATTCCACTGGGATCTGGACAGGTGGCTTAACGTAAACAAGAGAGCTTTCAAGGGGGTCATCAATGCTTCCTTGATCAAAGCTAATCTTAAAGTCTCCACTAGATGGTACATGACGCCACTCCAGTTCTCTAGCATATATCCTACGGCAGACCCGTTGTGCTTTAGGGGATGTAATCTCCAGGGCTCTATGGTGCATATTTGGTGGAAATGCCCAAGAATCAGAAAATTTTGGCCCAAAATTTTCAGCCTAATTCATAAAGTAATGGGATGCCTCTTGCCCAGATCCCCAACTATAGCCCTGCTTAATGCAGATATTCCCAATTCTACTAAAAACTCCCATAAACCGATCCACTATATCCTGCTCGGGGCCAAGGTGACTGTCGCCAAGGCCTGGAAAACACAGAGGGTCTCACTCCTTGCAGTAAAACGCAAGATATCCTGGATCATGACACAAGAAAGTCTAGCCAGTCGCATTCTAAACTCAACCTCTAAATTTGATGCTATCTGGGAACCTTGGGCCAACCATATGGGAATTTCCCTGGTCCCGGGTCTCAATATCCAATGCCCACTCCCTTGCCCCTCTGGTGTTTAACACAGCGCAATCTCTACATGCATTGCTTCTTTCTTTTCTTACTCTACTTCTATCCTCTTCTTTCTAAGTACAATGTACATCCGCTCAGACACATTCATAACGAGTGACTGTAAGGGACTTGGTCCCGCTAACACGTATAGATAGTAAGTTGACATAAAACTTGCCTACATAGACCGTCTCGATCTCCCTCTTTCGAGCTTGGTGCCTGTCAATCCTCCCTCACATCAATTTGTGGGGGGCCGAAGTGGAGGAGCTCACCTCGCGGCACAGTTAGAGTCTATTTGGGGTGCCGGAGGGACCCCCCCATGGAGGCTCTCCCACCCACTCCTGTCTATGGGGAGGTGGAAACCTTCGGGTATATAGACTTGGTCATAAGTTTCAGACATCTTTCAGCACAATACTTTGACTGCTCTTACTGTCGCATTGGTCACTTGAATCAATCTCCTCACTCTGCTACATTGTCTTCTTTACTCTCTGCAGTTTAAATGAATAAAAACTTATAGTAAGTTAGAATTATAGGAGCTAAGGGTGGGGCGTGTTGTTTCTGTGCCGGGCAAAGGTTGTTCCCAGATGGGGTGCGGGAGCGGTTGATAACATCCCTCACCCCATGATTAGCACTTAGTGTTGACCATAGTGTTCACCTAAGGACGTTCATTTACTGTGTCATACATTTCCATTCAAAACATTACCCTAACCATGTGGCACTGTATCACAATTTCTGTCTAATTGTAACTTTCTCTGTTTCTGTTTGTGTGAAAAATCTTAATAAAAATATTGAAAGCAAAAAAATTAAGAGAGTAAGCTATCTTATTTTCCAAACGATGTAACTTCTCCTTGAAGGGTGAATTCATAGACCCTAAAGGCAGATTTATCCTAGTTAAGGGTTGGATGGATGGCCACCTTTATTCTTTCATCCCTTACTACACCCCTAATAAAGGTCAAGCTGACTTCTTCCAAGCCATGTTTTGGGTTCTGGAACCCCTTTTAGAGGGGACTCCTATCTTTGGGGGTGACTCAAATATTGTGTTCGGTCAGGTGTTAGACAAATCAAACCCCATGAAACCTTGCCTAACTCGCCCCACAAAAGTTAGCCTCAAAATTATTCCTTCATACCCAGGGTCTGGCAGATGTTTGGCGGGATGTACACCCTTCAAAAAGGAATTTCACTCACTTCTTAATCCCTCATCACTCATATTCAATGATAGATCACATTCTAATCCACTCCCATAAATTTCTGCTTGTGGTCAATTCTCAAATTGTTGACACTCCAATCTCGGACCACTCTCTAGTCACCTTGTCCCTCATATGTGGCACCCCAGACCGCTCTTCCTCTTATTGGAGACTGAATGAGTCACTCCTCAATGACCCAGTGACGGTCACTATCGTTGAAAAAGCCCTGAAAGAATATTTCTTGTTAAACAATACTGAAGACGTCTCAGTGGAAACACTCTGGGCTGCTCATAAGGTGTCAATAAGAGGAACATTGATTTCAGATTGCAAAAAAGAACACTCTGCAGAAATCACAAAGCTGGAAAATGCTTATAAATCCCTTAGGGCTAAGCATAAGAATAACCCATCCTTGGTTTCCCTTGATTAAATAGATACAATTAGAACTCAATTGAAGCTTGAGCTTACGACCAAAGCCAAAAAGCAAATTCGATGGAGCGGAGCCAAGTTTTATTCCCAAAAAGATAAGGTGGGTTCAAAGCTAGCCGCTCATTTGACCCCACATGTTAGAACTCATGCCCTCCCCAAAATTCGGACACGAGACCAGGGAACCACTTGCAATCCTACTAAGATCCTCCAAGCCTTTGGGGACTTTTACACTATACTGTTTAGTTCTTCACCACACATTCATAAAGGAGACATCTCACGGTTCCTGGACTCCCACCCAATCCCTAAATTAACGGATGAACATAAGGCCACTCTTGATAGTGCTATAACAGATAGGGAGGTTATAGACGTCATTAAGCAATTGAAAAATAGATCAGCCCCAGGTCCAGACGGTCTCTCTGCCCCCTATTATAAAACCTTTGCTACTACAGTAGTTCCACATATGACTAAGTTTTCATAACTCAAAAGTAACGGGGACACCAATAAACTCGGATCTAAACACAGCGTTTATTTTCGTTTCGTTAAAGTATTATCGACTAGCATTATTCATAAATAAATATGTCCATAAGGACCAAGTGGGGTTCATCCCAGGCAGGCAGGGCCCCCACCAGACTAGACAGGCTATAGATATTATTTTCATATTGCAATCTAACTCGATGGGGGGACCAACTCAGCAGGGGATGCTTCTCTCCCTTGACATACATAAGGCCTTTGACTCTGTCACCTGGCCCTATATTTTTCAGCTCTTGGTGCACTGGGGGTTTGGGGACCGGTTCCTAGGCATTATCCATTCCCTATGTGCTTCTCTGAGAGCCCTAATTTGCATACAACACTATTATTCCCCCCTAATTAACATATAAAGTGGCACAAGAAAGGGTTGTCCTCTGTCCCCTCTAATCTTTACGATTGCCAATGACACCCTTGCAATTGCAATTAAGGAAAACCCCAACATTAGAGGTGTCACCTGTGGAACCCAAATCCATAAATGTGGGTTTTTCGTAGATGATATGTTGTTGTTCCTCACTTCCCCAATCACATCCCTTCCCAACCTCTGCTAGACCCTGGAGAAATTTTCCCACTCATCAGGCCTACAAGTGAATTATGAAAAGTCAGAAGCCCTGAATATCTCTCTCCCACGGGAGACTCTTTTGTCACTAAAGGAATGACTCTCGCATCAAATATTTAGGTATCTTATTGACTGCCAAGCTTGAAAATCTTTATGTTCACAATTTCCCCCCTATGTTCCATAAATTAGAACAAGATCTTAAGGAATGGTCCAAGCAGAACCTGACATGGTTTGGACGAATTAATGCAATCAAAGTGACCTTATTACCTAGACTATTATACCTATTCAGATCCCTCCCCATACAGAGCAGGAGAGACCATTTGAGATCTCTACATTAGAGGTGTCACACATTAGAGGTGTCATCTGTGGAACCCAAATCCATAAATGTGGGTTTTTCGTAGATGATATGTTGTTGTTCCTCACTTCCCCAATCACATCCCTTCCCAACCTCTGCTAGACCCTGGAGAAATTCTCCCTCTTATCAGGCCTACAAGTGAATTATGAAAAGTCAAAAGCCCTGAATATCTCTCTCCCACGGGAGACTCTTTTGTCACTAAAGGAACGAGTCTTGCATCAAATATTTAGGTATCTTCTTGACTGCCAAGTTTGAAAATCTTTATGTTCACAATCTCCCCCCTATGTTCCATAAATTAGAACAAGATCTTAAGGAATGGTCCAAGCAGAACCTGACATGGTTTGGACGAATTATTGCAATCAAAATGACCTTATTACCTAGACTATTATACCTATTCAGATCCCTCCCCATACAGAGCAGGAGAGACCATTTGAGATCTCTACAAAGCAAAATACTTACGTTTATATGGTGGGGGGAAGGATACAGGATTAAATAACAAACATTGTTCCTTTCTTGGAGGAAAAGTGGTTTGGGAGTACCACATCTCCTCAAATATTATTTTGCACCCAGACTCTCCCAAATCTCCATAGTTTACTCCTAAGTGGAAAAACCGGAGTGGGTACAGATAGAACGTCAAGCAGCACCAACATTTACACTTGATTATCTTCTCTGGTGTAATCCAAGAAATCGCCCAGCCATTCTCTCTCAAACTCTCTCCATTTCTTTCTCCTTATGGGACAAGTTAAGGAAAAATTCTACCTTAGTCTCCACTACTCACCCCTAGCACATATTTTTCACAATCCGGAGTTCCCTCCGGGAAGAGATATTAAAGCCTTTCAATGGTGGCTAGACAAAGGCCTATACCAGATAGGACACTTCTTCACATCTACGGGTCCAATTTCCTTAGCCTATTGTGTTAGCAAACTTGATCTTCCGAACTCCGAAAGGTTCAGACTCAGACAAATTAGTCACTTTCTACATAGTATCTGAAAGGACAAACCCATTCCCCCCCATATGACACACTATGAAACCTGGTGTGGCTCAGCCATGGAGCAGGGGAGGGGGGGCACATTGATTATCTATGCGTCACTTACAAGCCGAAATAGCAAATCCCCTTATATGTTAGCCTGGGAGGAAGACCTCCAGATTCAGTGGAACTTAGAGACTTGGCACAATGCCATGACGGCAGCTTATAAGGGGATTCTTAATACCTCATTGATGGAAGCCAATGTTAAAGTCATCTGCCGTTGGTACATGACACCCTCTAGATTAGCTATCATTTTCCCTACGGCTGACCCTCTTTGCTTCAGGGGATGTCAACTGCGGGGACCATGGTCCACATCTGGTGGGTATGTCCCAGAATCAGAACACTGTGGAAAAAAAATGTAATCTGATTCACAGAGTAACTAACTTCAATATCCCTAGAAACCAAGCGATAGCCCTACTAAATGCACACAAGTTAACTCAAAGACCGATTCACTTCATTCTTTTAGGTGCAAAAATTTCCATAGCTAGGTCCTGGAAAAGACCTGCACATCTCTGAAAGCAGTGACTAGGAAGGTTTCATGGATTATGTCACAAGAAAAACTGGCTCGTGCTCTTACGGATTCTTCTACATATCTCCCTATATCCGGGAATGATTCTCGCTAAACACTCTTCACTTAATGTGTGGATGAGTTTTCCTCAGGGACGTTGTATTAGGTCTCCCCTCTATTCGCTCTTCTCTCTTCACCGTGTTCTTCTAGTCTTCCCCTTTTCTACCTAATTTACCTGATTTAACGTGACTATATAGTTTGTCGTTACAAGACATAGTACATATAAGATGCCTTGGGACGGGTAAACTACTTGGATGCCCGGAATATATGACATGGGTGGGTGAACTAACTTCTACAGCGTTCCAGAATTAGGCAGTGAGCGAATTAAACCCCCAAGGCTTTTAGAGTGGCTAGAAGGCTCATCCCCCGGAGACTCGAGGGCGGATGGGGTCCTCCTCCCGCACAGCTTGCACCCATTTGGGGTGCTGTGGGGGGACGCCTGTTGGCTCTCTGATGTTGGGGAACTTATAACAGACCTAAGGCCTTAAACTAACCCATTCTGAGGTTTAAGTATTGAAGGTGTTTGTTATGCATATTACACATAAGACTAGGGAACCTACCATTACAGCATTTGAAAGTTTGTAACAATACTATTCCTCCCACCGTTACTGTTTACATATGGAGGATAACCTTGCTATACTGTCTGCCCAATCAACAACCTATTCCCTCCCTTGAAATGCTATGTACTCAAGTTATGTCTGTGATGATGATTGACATTTGTTTGTACTTTTGTAATTTGACAATAAAAATATTTGAAAGAAAAAATATCTCCTTAATCTGGAATGTCAGTAATGACAAGGCAGTATTCCTAGATTTGGAGATTCTGAAGAGGGGAGGAAGGTTTGAAATGGTAACTCATTTCAAGCCCACGGACAGGAACTCATATATCCCTGGGGAGTTGACACCACCATTCGAGGTTGGGCAATATTCCCAGGGGTCAATTTATCAGATTAAGGAGTAACTGCTCCCGTTTGGAAGATTATATCAGTCAATCAAAAATCTTACAGGAAAGATTAGAACGAAAAGGATATAGTAGACTTGCCCTTGAGGAAGAAGTAGAAAGAGTAAAAAAGATGGAAAGAAAAACCCTAGTTTGCCCTGAGCCTAAAGAAAATATGGATATCAGTTACCAATATAAAGTGGTTTTGGATTACAATATTCAATATAATAAGATAGAAAAAATCATAACAAAAAATTGGCCCATCTTAAAATTAGATAAGGTACTGGGGGCTGTATGACCAGAAAAACCTTCATTCATATATAAAAAAAGCTCCTACTTTACGAGATAAATTGGTCCTAGGGGCTATTGACCCACCGGTACATAGAGAGAATATGCTTTTTGGATTCCTAAAGGGCTTCTATGCTTGTGGACGGTGCATAGCCTGTAAACATTCAAAAGTAAATGTAAAAAAACAGAAAGAGTTTGTAGCCTCAGCAACAGGCAAACAATATGATATACGGCAATAATCACCTGCAGCGCAGTTGGTGTTGTCTATATGTTAGTATGCGGTTGTAGGTTACAGTATGTTGGGAGAATGTCCAGACTCCTACACGCACGCCTTCCGGAACATATTGCCAATATCAAAAAAGGAATAGTGACACATAATGTCTCCAGACACGTTAAGAAATATTATAATCAAAACCCCAAAGGGTTAAAATTCTGGGGGGTAGAAAAAGTAACTAAGCATTGGAGAAGTGGGAACTTTATACGTCAATTAAGCAAAAGAGAATCCCATTGGATATATGAAACAAAAGTTTTAGTTCCTGGAGGTTTGAATGTAGATTTTGATTTGAACTGTTTTATTTCAGAGCGTTAATTTTATTCTAGATCGCTAATTTTTACTGATTTTATATTGTTTTATAGAGTATTGAATAAAATTAGATATTAAATTGTTACTGCAGTGCGGGTCAGTGGTTAGATGTATTTAATTCCCCAATTTGTGTACATATAATGGATATGGCATTGTGACACATTGGTGTCACCAATAACAGCATAAGATTCTCAATCACTGTCGTTATTTCCTGTCTGGGAAATTGCATCCCGGGTCAAAGGGTAGCTATGAGCCTTAAAAGTGGAAGTAGACGTAATTTCCATATCTGCTGACGAAGTTCCAGTTTGGTGGAACGCAACACGTACGGAAGGGGGAAGTGACGTCAGCTGAATGTGTACACATGCTGTGCTTGGATTGTTCCAGATTTTAAAAGCAATTGTCTGAAAACTAGGCACTGAGTCTCAGTGCCATTTATGTAAGTGCAATATTTTTAGCCTAATAAATAGAAGTTCTTTTACAGAATTGGGAGAAGTGAGCCCTATCTGGCATATAATATCATATCATATCATATCATATGGTACTGTGGTATTGCATTGGAGGTTTTTGCCTTTCCCCAAATAAAGGCAGAGGCGGGATTAGATCCTTGAAATAAGGATCATATGATGAAGGTGAGAGGCCATTTGCAAGTATGACTTTTGCTGAGTGGGAGATTAAGCAAATATGAAGGCAGATTTAGAATACTTATACTAGAAGTATTAAGTAAAGTATTTTAAAATGTTATTATAAAAACATAACTATTTTTAGTTTTTTTTTATATAAGCTGTTTATTGGAAAACATTTAAAAGAGAAGTATATATATATATATATATATTTTTTTTTAATGATTTATTTATTTTAGGTACTTATATAGTGTTGTCAATTTACGCAGCGCTTTACATATATTCATTGTACATTCACATCAGTCCCTACCCTCAAGGAGCTTACAATCTAAGGTCCCTAACTCACATTCATACATACACTAGAGACAATTTAGACAGGATCTAATTAAGTTACCAGCATGTCTTTGGAGTGTGGGAGGAAACTGGAGTACCCGGAGGAAACCCACACAGGCACAGGGAGAACATGCAAGGGAAGTAGTGTCGTGGTTGGGATTTGAACCACTGGCCCTATTGTTGCCAGGTGAAAGTGGTATCCACTACACCACTGTGCCACCCTAGCCTGCCCACTTACATACTTACCTAGGCGGATGCAGGTGGATTCTTCACTACTGATTTATCAAATTTTGTACACCCAGATTATACTATTATATCTAGTAAACTGGAGACATTTTGCAAGGAATGTATTCTGCTATATAGGGCCTGATAAATCAAAAAAAAAAAAAATGATATTGCTTTATGCACTTGTTTTGGACAGTTAAAAAAAATGTACTATAACTGATAACAATATTTGAACCTAAGGATTAGGAGTAGTTGATGGGATAGATAGTTCACATAAAAGGTAATTTTACCAGTAGTATGATGTTCTACCAGAAACAGTCATATAATTAATTAGTGCTGCTTTGTGATACGACTGGTCAAGAGGATTGCATCTCTCATAGCATTGGGACCGGGTAACCTATAATACTTTGTTAGATGCTTGTCACAGTGTTAATAGTTTTGGCACCACCTGTAACACCATATATTCAATACACTGTAAAGCTTACAATAAGGTGGTTGCTGACGGTCTGCTTTTCTCCTTGTGATCAATAAAAAATAAGAAAAGAACATTTCCAAAATATATTGACAACAATTAGATTTTTTCCTGGATTTTCAAGTTAATTTAAATGGTCACTTAGTAATTTCCACAAGTAGTGAGAGGTTAGAAGAAATGGATGGACAGAATATGGAAGTCTTAAATAATTAAACAGCCTCCTAAATAATTTATTAAACCTATTCCAGCAGCACATAAAAGGACTTTGAAACAAAGTCGATGTCTAGTTTTCTACTGGTTTGCTTATAAATTACTTATATTTTTGAGAGAGAATATTTTACTTTCACAGTTCTTTCGTTTCAAAAGGATGCTTCAAAAAAGGGAACTTAAGATTTGCTCTAAACGTTGCATTTAAAGAAAGAAATGGTAAAATCCTGTTTTATCCTCATTGTTAAAAAGGCTTAGGCTTTGAAGATTAGACTATTAAGTTTTCTCATTGTAAATCTATTTTATGGAATGGAAATAAGACAGAGGCCATTTGCAAAATCTCAATGGTATTGTTGTTTAAGTCACTGACATTTTTCTGCTGGGTGCTTTTTTTCCCAAAGAAACATAGGACAATAAAGATATCTAATTTATAGTTTGCTCTATTGATGCTCTGAAGAAATGCGTGATATTTGCAGGTTCTTTAAAACATGATAACGTTATTGAATTTAAACAACATTTACTGGTTTTGGTTGTCTCCAGATTATCAAGGTTTGCACAGGTCAGCTACCTTAGTTACAGACCAAATCTTTTTTCAGAACTGCATGTCAAATAATATTAAAACACTCTTTCTTGCAAATAATTTACTGTTTTTAACAATTTCTCCTTCTGCAAATACATATCTTTTTCTGAGTATGTTAGCAACAAATTACTCATTGCTTACAAATGGCTGCTGGTATTCATCTATTAAGACGTTTGGGCATAAGTGATGAGACAAACATACCTGAATGTGGTTTATAAGAGGTCGCTGAACAGTTTAGAAGTTTGAGCTTTAATTCCAACATTACTGAAGTCAATGGTAGCCAAATTTTTAAAATAGACCATTTTCAAAGCTAATAGAGATTGTCAAACAAATGGCATTGAAGGCTAGACACTGCCAAGGGGGATCATGTAGAATTTTTAACCGGAACACCCCTTTAATAAGGCTTAAAGTGAAGTCATTAAATATTCACAATTACTTTAAAAATATGCTTGGTGGTCGGAGTACGGATTTGTGGCTTTTGACTTATGACTCATGAGTAGCTGGTATTGTTACACAAATTGTGTTGATACCCTTATACTCGTTTTTCCCTTTAATTTTATGTTTTTTTTTTTCTGTTAAGCTGTTACGCTATTCTCATGTAAACCATGACAATTCCGAAATGACACAGCTTGCATGTCCCTGATTGGGCCACAGGCCATATCTTAGAACAAATTGTGTTATTATCTAACTGATTTACTGTCTTATATCTCGCTATGTACGGGTTTTTGTATGTATTTCTTCTGTTTTTCCTATTCTATAATAAAACCTATGGTTGGTATTAAAAAAATATGCTTGGAGCATTGCCTTAATCCTGTCCGTGAAGTTGTGCACCTGTCCATATATTATTGAAATAAATTAACTTATTTACATTTTATCATTTAAATAATTAATAATCATTTGCCAAAAATTACATTTCCCTACCAGTTTAATTTTTTTGGAAATAAAAAAGTCCTAATTCCGTTACGAGGTTCGTATAAAAAAATTATGGTTGGTATCCAAAATAATATCTTATCCTTTTTGTCTTCTTTATGTATGTTTTTGGGCATGTATCGCTCTATATTCTGTCATTTAGTCAATCTATTATTGTGTTAAACAAGATTCTATACCGGACACCGGGTTAGTCCCTGTACGTTCGACACAGTAAAGCCTTAACAGTACCAAATGTACTCTTATCGCATTGTCGAATTGTCTTTTTTTTTTTGTATTTTAATTTCCCTTTTTGCTCATATTCCCATAGTTGTGTTAAACACATTGTTATGGTCGATGAGTACTCAGTATTCAGTTTTCGGTGTTTA
>BLSH010305606.1:188804-200958 GCA_018402905.1 Glandirana rugosa | reverse complement strand
AAGTGACACACAGACTTTAAAGAATTGTGCAGAAATTATGTGCACTGATTCCCGGTTTCATTTAAAGTGACACACAGACTTTAAATAATTGTGCAGAAGAGATGTGCACTGATTCCCGGTTTCATTTAAAGTGACACACACATTTTGCAGAACAGTGATATGGGTACTCCCGGCTTATTTATACTTTTTTGACACAGATTGAAGATGATTTTAGAACAGTTCTATGGCCTCTAATGTTAATTAATACTTTTCAGACCCATTTTGAAGATGATCTCCATTTTTGCATTTTTTATGTTTTTATTTTTTTTAAATATTTAAAGTTATTTCCCTGTCCCCATTTCTTTGTAGGGCACTTGTCCCACCCTTACCCCCATTTTCCTTCCTTTTGCAGACCTCCAGGACCTTCCTGGACTTTTTTACAGCATTTTTAAGATTTTCCATTAAAATTACCAGAACCCCTCAAAAAAAGTCCGGGTCCGGGTCCCGGACACCCCAAAGTTCGGTACGGACCCGAACTTTACAGTCCGGGTTCGCTCAACTCTAATCATTATCAATATGCAATATACAACAATGTGATGGATATTTTTGGAAATGTTTATAGCATGTGATTCATCTTTTAAGATTTTTTTTATGGAATAAAACATGTTTTTTATGAAAAATTATAAAATTTCTAGATCATTACTTAATTGCCTTAAAAATCCCTTTGCTATTTGAGGTTCTTTCTTGTCTATTGAGACATGGGATGTAACAATTACACACAGTCTTGATGGGTTATATCTTATATCTCCTCCTCCACCTCCACGTCCACCTACACCGCCACGGTCACCGCCTCCTCAACCACCTACTCCACATCCACCTTCTCCTCCATTTTTTTATTTTTTTATGTGATTTTAAGTTATTTCCCTATTCACAATTGTTTGCAGGGCACTTGTCCTACTCTTACCCCCATTTTGCTTCCTTTTGCAGCCCTTTCCAGGACTTTTTTAGAGAAATTTTAGTGCCCAAAAGTTTGGGTCACCATTGACTTCAATCGGGTTCGGGTTTGGGGTCAAGTTCGGGGCCGAACTCAAACTTTTTTGCAAAGTTCAGCCAAACCCGCCGAACCCGAACATCCAGGTGTCCGCTCAACTCTAATCATAATGACAACAGAAACTACCCTGATCAAAAGTTTACATACCCCAGTTCTTAATACCGTGTATTGCCCCCTTTAACATCAATGACAGCTTGAAGTATTTTGTGGTATTTGTGGATGAGGCTCTTTATCTTCTCAGATGGTAAAGCTGCCCATTCCTCTTGGCAAAAAGCCTCCAGTTCCTGGAAATTCTTGGGCTGTCTTACATGAACTGCATGTTTGAGATCTCTTCAGAGCAGCTCAATGATATTGAGGTGATTGAGCTGTATTTTACATAATGCTCTCTGATCTGGGTTCTCGGTTCCCTTTTAGTATGCCCTACATAGAGCTTGTGGCATGGGCATTTAATTTCACATTCTTAGTTGTACACCTGCTGGTCTCCAGGATTCATAAAATCTCTAATCTTTTTGTTATCATTGGTGGTTTTATAAGCCATCCACAAATTGCATCTAATAAACTCCCTCAAGTGATCCTTTATATTCTTCGTTATTTTATTTCTAACTGTGGGGAAAATTTCCAGGCCCAGATTTTTTGTTTTTTTAAAAATGAAGGCTAGTGAAAGGGGTAGCTCAGGGGGCAAAATATGTTCCCCTTGTAAAATGTCCCTATGTTTAGAGATAATCTTTCTCATAATGTGGGACTGTGAATTGAATTTAAAACGAAATGCCAGAATTCTCTTGGATCTTCCTGTCCTTTTAGAGCTCATCTCTGGCAATGTTTTCCACTCCTCTGGCCTTAGTGAAAAGGATCTTCTCCTGATATCCTTAATCCAAGAATTGAAAGGTCAATGATTTGGATTCCTCATTATAATCTGCCAGTTTGTCACAGTGTGTATATTGCCCCTTTGGGCTAGCAGAATGGCACTGAGAATAAAGCTGTTGCAACCAACCAGGTTCCTGAAGTCTTTGTGAGGATTCTATTGTCCTTCACAAAGATATCCAAGTCCAAACAAGTTATCCTCTCAGGGCTACTGCATGGTGTCAACTGCAAAATTATGATCATTGGTATTAAAATGTTCCAAAAAAAGGTCTGGCCATTCTTTGAACCTCTCCATATACATGTAACATCATCTATAAATCTTTTCCATAGCATAAGGTTTGCAAGACCATTAAGCCAGATGTAAATGGCCTGGATGTGTGTTAACATACTTGGACACCACATCGTCTGCCAAAGGAGGTACCAGTATCTTTCCATGATCCGACGAACCTGCCTTTGTTGACCAGAGTAACGCGTGATTAATCTCGCATTTTGTTCATTAGACATGAGTCTTTTACTGTAGATTAATGTGTCTCTAGTCTGATCTTTTGCTCGATGGTAGACTTTTTTAAGGCATGATTTACGGCGCTATAACCTCTTTTAATCAAGAGGCTTTGCAATGCTTTTGTTTCAGTCTCAAATTCCTCCTGTCACCTACAATTCCTTTTTACATGAAGGTACTGGCTATACTACTACTGGCTATGGGAATGCTAGATACCAGCGGTGCCAGATGGGAGCTAGTAGTGTGAAAGATGGTATTCCCTGAGGTGGGTTTCCTATATAGGGTAGAACCTACACTCCCATCTAAATGAACAAAGATTTGAATGTCCAGGAAGTTAATTTATTGTTGGTGACAGGTCATTGTAAACTTCTAACTGAATCTATTACATATGAGAGTCTCCAAATTCATCCTCAGAACCTGACCAAATTATGAACCCGTGGTCAATAAATCTATGTCTCATCAAAACCTTACTCAGGCTATCCTGGAGATATTCTCTAAAAAACAAATCAAGCTCCCACCCCTCCAAGTACAGGTTCACTTAAGATGGGGCATAATGATTCCTCATCGCAACAACCTGCCCCTGAAGGTAATGGGAGTGCCCAAACATGAAAATTTTATTGGTCAAAACAAATCGAAGCAGCTCTAGGATGAACTGATTAAAGGGGCCGGCTGAAATGCCTCTCTTAGAAATGAAGCCCTCCACAACCTGAACCCCTAAATCATGAGGAATCAAATTGTAGAGGGCCTCAACATCTACAGCCAGCAGCTAGGGTCCTCCGGGAACAGAAACTCTATCCATAGCTCTGAGCAGGTCCATTGTATCCTGAGTATAGAAAATCAAGGCCCTTACATGAGTGTGAATATAATCGTCTACTAGCTGGTTCAGTTAAACAGCCATTTCCAGAGACTATGGGCCATGTTTTTGTGAATTTTGGGTAGGGCATATAGTGGGGCTTTAACAGGAACACCCATTTTTTTTATCTATAATGCCATCCTGGAAGGCTTTGGCAATAAGATTTCTATAATTAGTTATTACCCGATCCACATAAATCCCAGATATGCCCCAATACCATTGGCTGTTGTGGTTTGGCTTACTGATATCCCTGTGGAATATCCTGTTGGTGCAGGACCTATGTTTTTTGTGATTTGCTATTTATCAAACATTCCTGAGCACCCTAGATGAAAGAGCCTCCCAAGCAATTCAGCTGTATCCATGTACATCTGACCTGTATGAGTGGTATATAGTAATGTACCTTTATTGTATTAAAATATATGTCTAGATGCATTGTTTATCATTTTATTTAATTTTGTATGTTGTTTTTTTTATCTGTAATGACTTTTCATGCAGTATTCCAATAGTCTCCTAAGGAAGCTGCTGATTGGTGAAACATGTCGAGCTGAAGTTACTGCATATGGACTTCAGCCCCGGAAGGATTTCACACTTTAGGACCAGAGCCCTTTTTGAGATTTGGCACTGTGTCGCTTTAACTGACAATTGCGCGGCCATGCGACATTGTACCCAAACAAAATTTGCGTCCTTTCTTTCCCACAAATAGAGCTTTCTTTTGGTGGTATTTCAGCACCGCTGCGTCATTTCTGATCGCCGCTATAAACAAAAAAAGAGCAAACAATTTTGCAAAAAAAACCCAAATTTCTTACTTTTTGCTAAAATACAAATCCAAAAAAAATACAAAAAAACATTTTTCATCAGTTTTGGCCGATTTATATTCTTCCTTATATTTGTGATAAAAAAATCGCAATCAGCTTTATTGATTTGCGCAAAAGTGGCCGCGTTTAAGGATGATGAGAATTAATTCCTGGGGTTTTTATTTATTTATTTTTTTTATTAGTAATGGCGGCGATCTGCGATTTTTAGCGGTACTGCGATATTGCAGCGGCCATGTCGGACCATTTTGACACTTTTTTGCGACCATTGACATTTATACAGCGATCAGTGCTATAAAAATGCACTGATTACTGTGTAAATGCCATTGGCAGTGAAGGGGTTAACCTGCAGGGGGCGCTCTAAGGGTTAACTGTGTTCCCTGGGCGTGTTCTAACTGTGTGTGGGCTGCCCTAGCAGGGGAAGGGAAGTGATCACAGCTTCCATGTAGAGGAAGGCTGTGATCTTCCCTCCTCACAGAACGGAGGTCCATGTTTACTTACACAGATCTCCGTTCTTTCACTCCGGGGGGGGCATCGCGGGTAGCTGGCGGAGATTGAGTCCGCCGCACCCACTCCCTGGCCCCCCCCGGACACAGTGAGCGTGCGAGCGTGCCTCCGGCGGCACGCGCGCGCTCACAGTGCGCGATCTCTAAGCCGGACGACGGCGGTTTGCGTTATCAAGCCACTATGTCGCCTGCGGTTGACGGTCGGCAAGTGGTTAAAAGATGACAATGGGAGGTTCCCCCTCTTAGGGTTTCATGGCAGCAATCCAAGTACAAAATATAATTATAATAAAAATATAAATGTATTTATTCAGGTATCACTATTTATTTTGCATCTTCATAAGCTTGTTACAAATTAGAGAGATAATGGGTGTTTACCCATGATTAGGGAAGGTTTGTGACTAGACAGAAATGTTTGGTGTCCAGTGTAGGGGTTTCTGTGTGTGAGTACCCATCCTGCGTAGGTCTAACACCCATGAGACACCAACACTATCCATTTTATTTTCACCTCCCACTTCAAGGATAATTTGTTTGCGGTCCCCCTGTGATATATCACACTGTTTTTGAATCAAGGATATAATATTTTGGCACAGTCCATCGCTCCCCTCTACTGAGGGATCCAGCTGTGACCTCTTGCAAGCCTGTGGGTGGAGGTGGAATTCCGGACCATGAGATCGGGGACAACCTACGGCGAGCCAACATTTGCTGATCTTTTTTAAACCTTACCCTGGTTTCGGGACAGATGCGTCATGGCCAGTGAGGGACACTTTCCCCTGAGGAAGACCTGCAAATTATTTAAAGGTTGAAATGCGTTGGGGCACCGACGCAGCCATTGTGGTGTCATATATGATCCTTCCCACTGCAACACTGTAACATTGTATGATGTATAGGTCCTTTGTTTGCACAACCAGTGCTCATGTTTTATCCCTCTAATTTGTAACAAGCTTATGGAGATGCAAAAGAAATTGTGATACCTGAATAAATAAATTTATATTTTTATAATAATTATATTTTGTACTTTTATTGCTGCCATGAAACCCTAAGAGGGGGAACCTCCCATTGTCCATGTCAATCTAGGGGAGGGCAGCATACTATATCTCTCATTATACCTACCAGTCCATGTAATAGCTGCATATGTATTATAGCCGCATGGGTACTCTATGATGGTTTTTATGAAGTTGTCCTCTCTATGCAGCACCGCTCAGCCCAGTGTCTGTCTTCCCCAACCAGAGTCCCGCCCCCTGAGTCGCCTTACACTGCACTGCATTCTTCTCCCAGGCAAACAAACTTTAACTTTGCAGCCCTATGTGAGACAGCTCCCCAGAGGACCCCACAGGCTTGTCTGCTATCCCTCTCTCCCCCCATCATACACAGATGATCACAGATCTTTCTCAGAAATATGCTGATCGCCCATCCAGCATGCTAGAGGGAGCCCAGGTGACCATGGATGAGTGCCCAGCCTGCAGCTTGGTCATGGTGAGTGAGATGACCACTTATCCCCCATATACCATTGCATACCCAACCCCATCACCCCTGGGGACAGGGTCCCCATCACCCCTGAGGAGAGGGACACCATCTCCCCTAGGGACAGGTACTCCTTCTCATGTGGGGACGGGGACCCCTTCTCACATGGGGATGGGGACCCCTTCTCACATGGGGACAGGGAACCCATCTCCCCTGGGACAGGGACCCCATCTTGCCTGGGGACAGGTCCCCCATCACCCCTGGGGACAGGGACCCCATCTCACCTGGGACAGGGACCCCATCTTGCCTGGGGACAGGCCCCCATCACCCCTGGGGACAGGAACCCCATCTTCCCTGGGGACAGGGACCCCATCTTCCCTGTGGACAGGGACCCCATCAGCCCTGGGGACAGGGACCCTTACTCACGTGGGGACAGGGACCGTTTCTCACATGGGGACAGGGACCCCATCACCCCTGGGAACAGGGACCCCTTCTCAAGTGGGGACAGGGACCCCATCACCCCTGGGGAGAGGGACACCATCTCCCCTGGGGACAGGGACCCTTTCTCATGTGGGGATAGGGACCTCTTCTCATGTGGGGACAGGGACCCCATCTCCCCTGGGGACAGGGACCCTTTCTCAAGTGGGGGCAGGGACCCCATCGCCCCTGGGGACAGGGACCCCTTTCTTAAATGGGGACAGGGACCACATCTCCCCTGGGGGACAGGGACCCCATCTCACCTGGGAGCAGGAACTCCATCTGACCTGGGGAAATGGACCCCATCACCCCTGGGGACAGGGGCCCCTTCTCACATGGGGACAGGGACTCCATCTCCCCTGGGGCCAGGGACCCCTTCTCACCTGGGGGCAGGACCTCCATCTGTCCTGGGAAAAAGGACACCATCTTGCCTAGGGACAGGAACCCAATTTCCCTTGGTAGCATGGACTCCGTGTTACCTAGAGAGTCCATCTTTCCTGAGGAGCAGGACCCCACCTCCCCTAAGAACCAGAACCCCATCTACAGGCCATGCTGGATGGCGGGGCTGGTATCATTCACCCTAGGGTGCCAGGATGGAGGAGGGGGCAGACCACACAGAGGGAATCCAAATCTCCAGCCACTAGGGATTTGGGGGTGTACCAGTAGGGTTCACTGGACACCCAGGGGGAGGTATAGCAGTACCAGTGTGGGGATGTTGGAGGACAGACAGGGGTCTAGCAGCACCAGTATAGGGTGGCTGGAGGATGGGGGGGTACAGCAGTACCAGTGTGGGGTTACTAGAGATGGGGGTGGGTACAGCAGTACCAGCAAGGTGTACTCTCAAGCCCCTGTGTGCTCTTTCTCGCACCCCCTCGTTAGCTCTGCCAGGTTCCCCCACACCTTCTCCTGCTGGCTGCAGCAGGGGATCTGTCAGGACAGAGAGTGGGAAATGGGCTGGTAAATGTGTAATTTACCAGCCCTTTCTTTTTCTGAATTGAGAGTCAATGATCTGTAGCAATCACTGACTCTGTCTATTCATAACTGTGGCATATAGTAAACTGTGTTTACTATGCTTCAGTTTATAAATGGACAGGAAGCTCTGTACAGAGCTATTCCTGTCCATTCAATCTATATAGCTGAGGCTGCAGAGAAAGAGATTGGGGGATGTGTCCTTAGTCTTCCTCTTTGTCTCAAATGTGGAACATCATAGGTCTGTTTAGACCTCTCAGATAGATATCTCACCAAAGCCCCCCAACTGGGCTCCTAAAAAATTGTAAAAAATAATAAAAGACTACTGATACCAGTGGCAGAACTACAGGGCTAACAAAGGTTGTACTTGCAACCGGGCCCTGAAGTTCCACCACCGGACTAGGAGGGAAGGGCCTCAGCTGGGGTTCAGGGGGGGCCCTTTATGGTTTCTTACATCGGGTCCCTGAAGGTTCTAGCAATGCCACTGATCACTATATTAGTGTCACTGATGATGTCAATGTCAGTTAGTTTGTTCCCACCCAGCGACAGTTAGTGTCAGATTAACCGCTGTACTATCACAGTCCCACTATAAGTCGCTGATCATCGCTATTACACGTATGAAAACAACAATTAAAAATTTGCTGTATATATATCCATAGTTTACAGACTCTATAACTGTCACACAAACCATTCAATATACACTTAATGGGATTTTATTTTACCAAAGACATGTAGCAGAATACATATTGGCCTTCATTTTATGATTTTCTTAATTATTTTTTATTCGATGTGATTTATAGCAGAAAGTAAAACAGTTTGGGTTTTTTCCAAATTTTTGGTCTTTTTTAATTTATATAATAAAAAAATCCAGTGGTGATAAAATACCACCAAAAGAAAGCTCTATTTGTGTGAAAAAAGGATATAAATTTAATTTGCGTACAGCGTTGCATGACCACGCAATTACCAGTTAAATTAGCACAGTGCTAAATAGCAAAAAATGGCCTGGTCATGAAGAGGGTGACACCTTCCTGAGCTCAAGTGGTTAATTTGTGTTCATGACTGCATACATGAACAACATCTCCATTTTCTCCTCCTCTTTAGAAGAACATTGAAACCATGTCAAGTACTTCATTTCCATACTTGGATTATGGGGTTGATTTACTAAAACTGGAAAGTGCAAAATCTGGTGCAGCTGTGCATGGTAGCCAATAAACTTCTAATTTCAGCTTGTTAAATTAAGCTTTGACGGGCTCCGCTTCTCAGCCGGGATCCATGCGTTTATCCCCGCTGAGCCGGCGGATGACAGGACAGTCTCTGCACTGAGTGCAGAGACTGACCTGTCACAGCTTGATTCTCCTATATGGAGGATCGGATAAACACGGACCGTCTGTCCGTGTTCATCCGATCTGGCAGACGGATGGAAAATAGGGTTTCCATCTGTCTGTTTTTGGCGGATCAGAGCGGATCGGGTGTCAGCGGACATGTCACCGCTGACATCCGTCGCTCCATAGAGAACAATGGAGCGTCCGTTACGGTCGGCCTGAAAAACTGACAGGTGGACCCGAGCAATCCGTGGGTGTGAAAGAGCCCTAAAACTTGGAAGTTGATTGGTTTCTATGCACAGCTGCACCAAATTTTGCAATCCTCAGTTTTAGTAAATGAACCCGATATGTCAAGCCAGAAAAATTAGAAAAGTACTATCCAGTTTCTGGTCATTTCCCCCGAGAGTACCTTTATGAACTCTATAAATGTCTCCACAGTCCTGAAATAGCCAGCCCCCACTGATAAAAAGAGCCATTATTGGGTGCACAATATTGCATCTGATTTCTCTTCAGAGCAGTGGTTGAGCACTGTGAGCTTTTTTTATTCTCTATATCTTTGATATCTATGAAATGATCCTGCTATGACTTTGCCCCAGCAACATATTCCACTCAAACCAAATGGATCAGATCAAAGTGCAGATCAAAATGTTTTCTGATTGTCAAAACAGACATTATTCCCTTGCCTGAAAAAAACGAAGAGTTTGATGAGAATGAAACAGACAACCTTACTTTCAACTATATATTTAATTTTATCAATGGGCAGTGGGTGCAAATGATGCAAAAAAAAAAAAAAAAACTAACAATAATCAAATTAATAGAACAAAAAGCCAAGATGTTGTCAATTTAAGCGTTAGCTATCAATCGGTTGTTGTGGACAGATATTAGTACTTTAAAGGATATTTGGATGTACAAATTTGTGCATAAAGACAGGTCACACAAGAAAATTTACCCCAGCATTTCAGAGAACTCAAGCACAGTTTGTTAAAGTAGATGTAAACCCAATTACTACAATCTTACATAATTTTTAACATCAGATGATAATGATATAAAGTGTTAACAACGCTTTTCCCAATTTCCAACAATCTTCTGCCTGTAAACAACTTTGTCACATGTCTTCCAAAAGGAAAAAAATGCTGCTTTTATTTTTTAAAGAACCAGCCTTTAAAAAAAACGAAGGCATAAACAATTTGGAAATTAGGAAAACAGATTGGTTGCTGTTGTGGCGAAGAGACACATTAGTGAACTACTGATGAGTTGGGTTTGCCTCAAACTCAGGTTCCACCTAAACGTAAAGCTCATGTCTAGGGAAATAACCCACAGCCACTAATGACAAAGTAGCTGTCACTAGTCTATCTGTGTTTTTTTTTAGCTGACATGCTGTTTGCACTGTATTATCAAATTCATATATATATATATATATATGTATACAGTATATATACAGTATGTCACAAAAGTGAGTACACTCCACACATTTTTGTAAATATTTTTGCTGGCAACAAAAGTGAGTAAAAAGTCCAAAAGTGAAAAAGTCCATTTTCCCTCCCTGGTGTCATGTAACTTGTTAGTGTTACAAGGTCTCAGGTGTGAATGGGGAGCAGGCGTGTTAAATTTGGTGTTATCACTCTCACTCTCTCATACTGGTCACTGGAAGTTCAACATGGCACCTCATGGCAAATAACTCTCTGAGGGCTCTGAAAAAAAGAATTATTGCTCTACATAAAGATGGCCTAGGCTATAAGAAGATTGCCAATACCCTGAAACTGAGCTTCAGCATGGTGGGCAAGACAATGCAGTAGTTTAACAGGACGGGTTCCACTCAGAACAGGCCCCATCATGGTCGACCAAAGGAGTTGAGTGCATGTGTTCAGCCTCATATCAAGAGGTTGTCTTTGGGAAATAGACATATGAGTGCTGCCAGTATTGCTGCAGAGGTTGAAGGGTGGGGGGTCAGCTTGTCAATGCTCAGACTATACTCTGCACACAGCACCAAATTAGTCTGCATGGCTGCTGTCCCAGAAGGAGGCCTCTTCTAAAGATGATGCACAAGAAAGCCAGCAAACAGTTTGCTGAAGGCAAGCAGACTAAGGACATGGATTACTGGAACCATGTCCTGTGGTCTGATGAGACCAAGATACATTCATTTGGTTCAGATGGTGTCAAGCGTGCATGGCGCCAACCAGGTGAGGTGTACAAAGACAAGTGTGTCTTGCCTACAGTCAAGCAGGGTGGTGGGAGTGTCATGGTCTGGGGCTGCATGAATGCTGCCACACTAGGGAGCTATAGTTGTAGCTGTTGTACAGTATGTACTGTGACATACTGAAGAAGAGCATGATCCCTTCCCTTCAGAGACTGGGCTGCAGTGCAATATTCCAACATAATAACAACCCCAAACACACCTCCAAGACGACAACTGCCTTGCTAAAGAAGCTGAGGGTAAAGGTGATTGACTGGCCAAGCATGTCTCCAGACCTAAACCCTATTGAGCATCTGTGGGGTATCCTCAAATGGAAGGTGGAGGAGCGCAAGGTCTCTAACATCCACCAGCTCCATGATGTCGCCATGGAGGAGTGGAAGAGGACTCCAAAGGCAACCTGTGAAGCTCTGGTGAGCCTAATGCTCAAGAGGGTTAAGGCAGTGCCAGCAAATAATGGTGGCCACACAAAGTATTGACACTTTAGGCCCAATTTGGACATTTTCCCTTAGGGGTGTGCTCACTTTTGTTGCCAGTGGTTTAGACATTAATGGTTGAGTTATTTTGAGGGGGCAGCAAATTTACACTGTTATACAAGCTGTGCACTCATTACTTTACATTGTAGCAAAGTGTCATTTCTTCAGTGTTGTCACATGAAAAGATATACTAAAATATTTACAAAAATCTGAGGGGTGTACTCACTTTTGTGAAATACTGTATATACTGTATATCATATTACATGAAACATGAAGGACAATGTATTCCCTACTATTTATTTCTTTTTTTTTTTTATTCCATAAGAATTTTTATTGAAAAGAAGGTTTAGCTTACAAAATATTGCACAACATACAATCACTTTTCCAGAGACAGGATCTGGTGTTTCAGTTTGTACTTTTAAGAATACCTTATTTTTTTTTTTTCTTTATTTATCATCCCTTATGTAACAGGAAGTACAAAGTACATTATACTATATGTCATATATGTCATAAAGTGTTTTCACTCATGTGGGGAGTCTAAAAACATTTATAAAATCATATAGAAAAGTACACTGTTGTGACTTCTTTACTGTGAAACGATGTTACATTTCATTACTCACGTGTCGAACATATTGTCACATTTAAACGACGGGGGAGTTTTATTGAGTTGGTAATTACAGATTTGGTGACCGTTGTT
>BLSH010305606.1:169160-183645 GCA_018402905.1 Glandirana rugosa | reverse complement strand
ATCTTCTTGACTAAACATAGCGAGCACTGTTGGAGTGCGTTATGCATCGTTGTACCCTTGGTACCCGGAGGAAATTTTTGAGGGTCCTTATGGCCCAGGATGAGTGGGGCTGTTGTATCAACCTGTTCCAGTATTGATCTCAACTCGCTTGGAGACCTTCAAGATTTCCCTGTCCCCATTTTTTGTAGGGCACTTGCCCTACCCTTACCCCCATTTTACTTCCTTTTGCAGCCCTCTAGGGCTTTCCAGGACTTTGTTACAGCCATTTTTGTGCATAAAAGTTCGGGTCCCCATTGATTTCAATGGGGTTCGTTGTCCGTGCGATCGTTCGGGTTCCGTCCGGACCCGGACCCGGACTTTGTCCCGAAGTTCGGACGGACCAGCAGAACCCGAACTTCCAGAGGTTCGCTCAACTCTAGTTATGACCTTGTCCAACTATGTTGTCGGGGTGAGTAGGACCCGGTATTCCTGGGAGTTTTTAAAGGAGGCCCATGGTTCCCATGTTGCTACGTATTGCGTGAGGTTGTCACGAGCGATACAAATCAGTTCTTCTATCTCTGCTACCCTGTTTACTCTGTGGAACCATTCTTTCAACCTGGGCACATTAGTGGATCTCCAGTGTACTGGAACGCACATCCGTGCAGCATTGATAAGGTGTATGGCTAGTGATTTTTGATAGCGTTTGGTCCGTGTTTTAGTCAGGTGGAGCAAGAATTGTCCTGGTGTAAAATCTATCGGGATTGAAGATACTTGTGATATTATTTCGTGCACCTTCCTCCAGTATGGCTGGAGAGACGCGCAGCCCCACCACACATGGAGGAAGGTGCCTTTTTCTTGTCTACATCTCCAACATTGTTCGGGGACAGCCGGGGAAAACAACCTCAGGGGTTCTGTACCAGCGGGATTTTAGCTTGTAACCGCTCTCCTGTACCGAGACGTTTTGGGACCCCTTGTGTATGAGAAGGTTTATTTTGTCCCAGCTTTCGTCTTTGATTTCTGACCCCAGGGCTGTTTCCCAGTAAGATCGTTCCATTCTCGTGACCACCAAGGGATCCTCAAGCATTGTAGCGTACAGGAGAGAGATGGCTTTGGGGTGACCCGTTTGCACAGGTTGATTCAAAAGTTGTCAGGTCTCGTGCTAAGTTGCCTTTATGTGCAAGGTCCATGATGAAGTGCCTGATCTGTAAGTATGGCCAGAATGGGATTTGGCCCGTGTTCGAGTGCTCCGCTAGCTCTAATTGTGTCATGAGGTGTCCGTCTCTGATGATGTGTTTAGCTAAGAAATCTCTGTGTGGCCACTCCGCCCGCAGAAATGTCTGAGAGAGCCCCAGGATGAAGTCTGGGTTGTTTCTAATAGGGGTGAGTGGGCCTATACGCGACGAGATGGAGTATGCTGAACAGGCTTTGTCAAAAGCTTGGAGAGTGGGTCCAATTGTTGAATGCTCCGGGATCCTCTGTATGAAGGATCTCGATTGCATTCAGGGTGAATTGCTTAGGTTGGTGCCTGCTATCAGTTCTTCCAGCCGTACCCAGCTCTTACGACTGGCATGAACATTCCAGTCAACGATGCGGGCTAGGTGTGCTGCCCAGTAATACTTCTGTAAATCGGGAAGCCCAATTCCTCCCTTGGACTTTGGTAGCACTAGTCTATTCCACCCTATTCTTGCAGGTTTGTTTTGCCATATAAATGCCCTGCAAATGGACTTGTACATGACAAAGAAGGCAGGTGGGAGGCGTAGTGGGACGGTTTGAAGTTTACATAGGATGCAGGGGAGCACCGTCATTTTAATGATGAATGCTCTCCCGAACCATGAAATTTGGGACTTCCCCCATCTATGGGTGTCTTGTTTAATAGCCTGCAGATCCTTCAGGAAGTTCCTTTGGTAAAGTTCTGACAAGTTTGCTGGTAGTTGGATTCCCAGATACGGAATTGCATCGCTTTTCCAGCGAAATGGGAAATTGTCCTGGCAGTGTTTTGCTAGGGTTTGGGGCAGGGAGACATTTAGCGCAAAGGATTTGGAGTAGTTAAGTTTTAGGTTCGAAATCCTTTTGAATTGTTCAAAAGTTTGCAGAAGGTTGGGAAGAGATGTTAGAGGGGCAGTGAGAAAAAGCAGGATGTCGTCCGCAAAGGCGCAATCTTATATTCACGTTCCTGAACCCTCACCCCCTTTATGTCGGGGTTAGCTCTTATGCAACCTAGCAGGGGTTCGAGTGTGAGGTTGTATAGTAGGGGGGATAGAGGGCACCCCTGCCTAGTACCGTTGCGTATGGAGAAGGCGTCCGACAGGTGGCCATTCACTTTCACTTTAGCACTGGGGTTGGCGTAAAGCGACATGATAAGCGTGAGCATGTGGGGTCCGAGCCCTAAGGAGTGCAAGACCGCCTCCATGTAGTCCCAGGCCACTCTGTCAAACGCCTTCTCCGCGTCCACCGACAGGAAAAAGCCCTCTTGCTTACGTGTTGAGCCAGTACTGGAGATTTAGTGCTTTTACGGTATTATCCCTGGCTTCTCGTCCAGGGACAAACCCTACTTGGTCCAGGTGTATCCAGGACGGTATATGGTCCGATAGTAGCAACGCCAGGATTTTAGCGAAAAGTTTGACATCAGCATTTAAAAGCGAGATGGGACGATAGCTAGATACATTTGTAGGGTCTTTCTCTTCTTTTTAGAGGACCGCTATATAGGCTTCCAGGAGGCGAGGAGAGTTGTTGGGTATAGTGCTTAAAGAGTTGAATGCCTTAAGGAATCGGGGAGATAGAGCCTCTAGAAACGTTTTGTAATAGGCTGTCGTGAATCCGTCCGGGCCAGGGCTTTTGCCCGGTTTTGTATTTTTTATCGCAGTGTGAAGTTCCTCTGCAGTCAGGGGAGAGTCAAGGGCTTCTGCTTCATCTGCTGTCAAAGTGGTGGGGCTGTACTGTTGCAGAAAGGTCTTAATTATGTCTGAACGTTTGGGTTTTCTGACTTATCTGGTTTATTTTGATGTATGTTATAAAGGTTCTCATAGAAGGATTGGAATTGTCAGGCTATCGCTTCGTTACTGGAGTGTATTTTAGAAGAAGGGTCAGTTATGTGGTGTATTGTGGTCGCTAGTTTGTGCTTATTGCCCTGTTTGTAGAACAGCCGGTTGGTGAGGATCATTCGTCGTCTGGCTTTTCAATACAGTTTGTCTGTCAGGAGTGCGCGGGTGTCCGCCAATTCCTGGGCTGTTTGGGTCGCGAGGGAGCGTTTGTGTTTGCTTTCTAGTTCTCGGACTTTGGATGTCAGAGCATTCACTACAGCTAAGTGTTCCCTTTTCTTTTGCGCTGCTATGGAGAGGAGTACTCCCCTCATGACGCACTTATGTGCTCCCACTGGGACATTGGGGATATGTCTGGGGTGTCATTTCTTTGAAAGAATTTGGTTAGTTCTTGTTTTACGTGCACCGAGTTGCTAAGGTCCATGAGGAGGCTTGCGTCCAGTTTCCAGAACTTCGTGTAGGAGCGTGTGGTTGGAAAGACTAGGGTGGCCGTGATGGGGTTGTGATCCGACAAGCATTGCGCCTCTATTGTGGCTTGTTGGAGATATTGTAGGTCTGACTGCTGTACGAAGAGATAATCTATTCTCGAGTATCGCTGGTGTGGTGCTGAGTAAAATGTGTAGTCGCGGTCCCGCGGGTGAAGTGTTCTCCATGAGTCGTGTAGGGTAAGAGAAGCAAGTTGGTGCTTTATTGTGCTTTTATATGTCTGAGGGCAGCGTACGACAGGGCTGTGGTGCCTGAGGATGTGTCTGTTAGCGGGTCTAGTGGGATGTTGAGGTCTCCCCCTAGGATTAGAAGGCCTTTTTTGAATAGTGCGAGTTTCTCCAGGGTTACCCTGAGGAAAGTCACCTGTTTAATATTGGGGCAATATATATTTGCCAACGTTATTGGTTTGTTGTTCCACTCGCCCTTCAAGAAGGCGAATCTGCCCTCTGGGTCGAGCATTTGGTCTGTGACATTAAAGTTGAAGGATTTTGAGAGTAAGATCGATATCCCTTTCGTCTTGGAGTCTTGGCAGGTTAAATGATACGCCCTGGGGAACCTATGGTTTTGAAGCCGGGGGGTTCTGTTTGCCTGAAAATGTGTTTCCTGCAAGAAGAGGATCTGAACTCGCAATCTGTGTGCTTCTGCTAGGACGCTGCTCCTCTTCTCTGGAACGTTTAGCCCTTTGACGTTGTGTGAACAAATTTTCAAAGAATTAGGGATGGATCGTCCTGGAGGATCCATCATTACATATTTGGTCAAAAATTACTTATTTGAGAGGTTGTTTTTAGGGGGGGGGGGCTGGAATTACAGTCGTTGGGGGGTCTACAGGGGAGTTACCAAAAGCACTGTAGTTCCAGTTCAGTTCCAAGTGTAGGGGGATGTGTGAACTGGGGTTGCAAGGGGGTGAAAGCCGGGGTGTCAGCGACCCTGTACAGGCTGTGTGGTAAGTGGTGTTTCCCAACCACGGGAGCCCCTAACTGGGGGTAGAGCTCTGATTCGAGCAGACGTCCGGAGGCGGATGCAGTCCTGCTAACCCGCCTAGTGAGGGAAGGGGAACAATGGGAAGATGCCGGTGGGTTCAAGGTAAGCCTGTTACCTCGAGGTTGGGGAATATGCTAACAACGGGGTAGTGTTGGGCTATGGTTGCCCAGGGCTGCCTGTGATTGCAGTTTAGTTAATAAGGACCAACTTTTACAAGGTGATAGGATGAGAATAACAGAACAAACATTGCTATAGTTAACAGAATTAACAGAGTAAGTGAGGAAGCTCCGGTCTCCGGGACGGGTCAGCGGGGCGTCCCGCCAGGCCCCCGCCCCACTTCCCGAACCCGGGCCAGACAATAGTGGTCACCGGCGGTGTTTCCGGGGGGCGGCGATGTTCCCCGTCTCCACGCGCGCCCCCCGGAAACACGCCACAACAAGTGTCAGCGCGTCTCCGTGGGGCCCGCCCGGAGAGCGGGACCCTCCATCTAGTACAACACATAATATAAACTTGGTGCATTTAAGTTCGTAATTCTAACCACCATAAAGCATCTCGCTGTGTCTAGTAGATATGTGTTAATCTCACCTGGGTAATATCAGAGCGGCATCATGGGAGAGATGGGGCTCCAGTTTACCTGAGGTGTGCAGTCTTATTCTAGGAGTCTTCTCTGCCCTCTGCATTGAGGGGATGATGTGGCTGGGGTTGCGTTGTCCCTCTATCACTTCCGACCTCAACTTAGATGGAGAGGTGGAGTGGAGTTTTGTTCCTAAATCACAATGAAGTCTTTGTGACCCTGTAGGAAGCAGATAAGCAGAGGGGGGAGGGGGGGAGAGGGGGAGAGAGTACCTAAAACTTGGTCTGAAGAAGCAGCTGCGGGGGTCAAGTCTCCATTTCTTGACCTGATGTGGAGGTACTGGCTATATAGTGTTGTGCTTGAGTGTTCTCCTTGGCTTTATCCTGAGATGAATCTTTAAAGCTCTGAACCGGAGTTCCCTCTTGTGTTGAGAAGATGGTGTTTCAGCTTGCTGCAAGGATGGCTGATGTCTTTTGATGAGAGACTGTCTTTGAGGGGCATTCCTGCAAAGTTGTGATGGTGATGCCATCTGGAGGTGTTCACCATCAGTCTTCGGGTTCTTTAAACTGGTAGATGTAGGGTGGTCTGTATAGTTGTAGACGTTTGAGACCTGTTATTCGAACGTGGAACTATGTGGGTTTGTAGGCGCGATACGTCACTTGCTGCTTTGTTCTCCCTACCTCTCCTTCAGCTGGGGCAGGCGTTGCTGGATTCTGCCAATTCGATTGTGCCTTGGTCAGTAGTCAGGGCTTCCATGGTCATTCAGCTCGAAATCACCATGAGGGAAGTGGCATTTTATTGCGATGATGATCCAGGGTATGCTTTTTGCTTGCTTTACTCTGATGCCCCTTTATGCGGATTGGAGATAATGCCAGGTGACTTTTGTAGATGTCCTCGCTAAAATGATTGAAGACTGCACAATAATCTAGACCTTCTGCTTCATTGGAGCACTTTAGGCTTTCAGTCAATAAACACAGAACATGGGTTGAGGGTACATTAACGGTTGGACTCTTCCTGTAAATATAAGCAACTGGCTTAAAATGACAGGAGAGGCTTTAACTGCAGGCAGTTTGAGTCTTAGGTAGTTGTCTTTCTCCGCATGGATGAGGGGGAGGCTCCTGGTTCTAAATCTGTTATGTCGTCCAGACCTCGTTGGGATGAGGGAGAGGGCGATCTGTGGCGTCTTTGTCTGTGCCGATGAGCGCGCGGTGTTTGTCCTGTTGGTGTGGATATCCAAGGTTCTGGTTTGAAAAAGGATCCATACCATTCCGGGACCGGGACCCTAGGGATCCCTATCGTGTCGCAGAATTCAGGCAGATCAGCTGGGATGCGAAGTGATGCCGTTCTGTTACCTGAGGTTGCTTGCAAGCTGAATGGGAACTTCCATCTGTAAACAATGCGTCTTTCCCTCAGAACCTGTAGCAGAGGTCTTAGTTCTCTTCTATGTTGTAGTGTGATGGAATGGATTTTGGAAGATTTGTATGGGGTTCCCTTCATGTTGTAGTTGTCCTTGGTTTCGTGCCTGTCTGAGGATGTCCTCTTTCATGGTGAAGTTCCCTAGGCAGCAAATAACGTCCCTGGGAGGGTCTGTATCTCTGCCTCTGGGTCTCAGGGCTCTGTGGCAGCGCTCCATGTCTACAGGGATGTCAGGAGGTCTGCCTAGTAGGGTATTGCAGATCGCCCAGACTGTTTGCTGTACCTGTGGTCCTTCGACCACCTCAGGGATGCCCCTAAAACGCAGGTTATGCCTGCGGCCCCTGTTATCTATATCCTCCAAATGGCGGTGCATTTCAAACAAATGCTGAGCTTGTCTGTCCACCACACTATGTACCTGCTGTATTGCTGCTCCATTAATGGCTGTCGTTGTTTCCACCTGCTCCACTCTGTGTGCAATGCCTATGATGTCAGCCTGCAGGTCCGAGATTGCTGCTGCCAGTGTATTTTTTATGTCCAGCGCCACTGCTTGCAAGTCTGCTAAGCTGAGGAATGGGGAGGTTGTTGATGCTGGCGGTGGCATCTGAACGTTGTTATATCGCCGCTCTGGAGACATCCGCCGGCCGTCATTGAAATCTAGGCCGCGGTCTGGCGGTTGCGCGTAGGCCTGGGTTCCCTGGGGCTGTGAATGGAGGAGGGCCGGGATGCTTTGGCTTAGTTGAGTCGACTCCGCTGGCTCCTGTGTGCTTCTCCCCGCCATCGCTGTAGGTTTGGCTTGGTTGGTCCACTTAAAAATGCTTAACAGGACTGCCTGGGCGACGGAGCTCCTTCACTGTGCTGCCGCCATGCTCCGGTGCCAGGCCACGCCCTCCCTACTATTTATTTCTAAAGAAACCTACGAATATAAGAAAAGGCCCCTGGAAGAGAGATAGAATCATGCCTTCTTTGTTCTAGAACAGAATATAAATGTTACTTAATTAGAAATGCATTTTAAACCCCAATTGTTTAATAAAGGTATGCCTTCCAATATAAATGCATGAAAGATTAAGAAAGATTAGCTCAATTTCTATTATCATTGTTTTTCCTTTAAGCATTTACTACCATCATTTTGGCTATCTAATTTCAATTTATTTCCAAGTGAACATACATCAGACATTGTGCCACTGGCTGATTAAAACAGGGTTTTATAATCGGAGCAATCCACGATAAAGCAAAACATGCCAAGGTGATAAAAAAATTATTATAATAAAATACCTCATAATAAAGGCAATATTCTGCAATTAATTAAGGACCACATTGCTTAAATTATCAATCATACTTTCAAAATAGCTTTGATATGTGCCTTATTTAAAACCAATGAGAAAGGACAAATATATAAAAAAAAAGTCCCTATATTAACCAGAATTTAAATATTTTGAAACAAATGCAATGTGTATAAAATTGTGTCTTGTTTTTATTTGTAGTGGTTTCTGCACTGGTGATTTAAAATGGTGCACATTTTACTGAATTGAACATATACTCAAAAGAATTATTTTAAATCTATCCTAACATCAAAAACAAAGCTTATTTAAACAGTGTTAGAATTTAATGGTGATAGCCCCTTATCCCATCTACCCCCCCTCGTAAGCCATTCGAAAATGAGTTGAAATTGGCTGGTTCAGCAGAAACCGGTCGGCTTTCGGCCTTTGTGTATCACTGTCTGTCCTCACGACTGGCTTCTGTTGAATGGGCAGCTGGAAAACAAGCATCTGACCCACAACCGGTCAGTGCTGACAGCCAATGTCAATCAGCGTGTTCTGGAAATGGGCAGTCCTTCTGTTAGAAAGAAAAGTCACAGCAGGGGGATTGCTGTACTAACATTGCTTGTGTTAATATGTATAGTTGAACAAAAAAAACTTCTAGTTTGTACCAGGTTTTATTCACCTAAACCAAGTGTGGAGTGTAGATCAAGCTTCAGACCTCTGTATGGTATGAAGCTCCTGCATTGACACTCTGTTACATGGGCCTCTTATGAAAACTACAAGTGGCATTTTCAACACACATTAACCAGTTCCCTACCGAGTCATATTAAAATGATGTCGGCAGGAACTGCTCCTCGCTCCGGGCCGACGTCATATGATGTCGGCCGCTTCTCACCGCTACTGCGGGCTCCCAGGAGCCCGCAGAGCGGCGATTTCAGATCGTTCATGTGCCGGGGGTCGTGCCTCCCCATGATCATGGTAAAGAGCCAATACATTTGGTTCTTTACCATGTGACCAGCTGGGTCCAATCACAGCCGGACACTTTGTTGATTCACGTGCCCGCGGCTCGTGCACGTCCCCGGGGACGCGCAGTGCGGCGATCGGGGACGAGGCTTGTCCCTTGGACACAGCCCGTCCCTGATCAGGGTAAATGAGCCAATGAAATGGCTCTTTACCACATGACCGGCTGTGCCCAATCACAGCCAGTTATAAATGTAAACAGTTCGCAGGTAACGCGCTGTTACCTGGCTCTTCTCCTCACACACCGATCCAGTGTGAAGAGAAGAGAGCAGAACTGTGAGTAACACAACACAGCAACATTATTGTGCCAAGATTGTGCCCCACTCCCCTTGAAGAGTACCTGTCAGTCCATCAGAGTACCTGTCAGTCAGAGCACCTGTCAGGCCATCAGAGTACCCTATCATCACATCAGAGTACCCTATCATCACATCAGAGTACCCCTCATCCCATCAGAGTACCCATCATCCCATCAGAGAACCCGCCATACCATCAGAGTACAGTATCATCACGTCAGAGTACGGTATCATCACATCAGAGTACCTATCAGTCCATCTGAATACCCGCCATACCATAGGAGTGCCTGTCAGTTCATCAAAGTACCCGCCATACCATAGGAGTACCTGTCAGTCCATGAGAGTACCTGGATTCCATCAGAGTACCTGCCATTCCTTAAAATTCCCCGTCAGTCCATCAGAGTACCCGCCAGTCCATCAGAGTACCTGCCAGTCCATCAGAGTACCCGCCAGTCCATCAGAGTACCTGCCAGTCCATCAGAGTACCCGCCAGTCCATCAGAGTACCCTATCATCAAATCAGAGCACATGCCATTCCATCAGAGTACCTGCCAGTCCATCAGAGTACCCGCCAGTCCATCAGAGTACCCACCAGTCCATCAGAGTACCTGCCAGCCCATCGGACTACCCGCCAGTCCATCAGACTACCTGCTAGTCTATCAGAGTACCTGCCATACCATCGGAGTATCTGTCAGTCTATCAGCGTACCTGTCAGTTCATCAGAGTAACCGCCAGTCCATCAGAGTACCTGCCAATCCATCAGAGTACCTGCCAGTCCATCAGAGTACCCGCCAGTCCATCAGAGTACCTGCCAGTCCATCAGAGTACCCGCCAGTCCATCAGAGTACCTGCCAGCCCATCGGAGTACCCACCAGTCCATCGGAGTACCCGCCAGTCCATCAGACTACCTGCCAATCCATCAGAGTACCTGCCAGTACATCAGAGTACTTGACGAGCAGTCCAGTGTAACCTTTCATACAGCCACCATGTCCAAAAGGGTATACACTTCAGAAGAAGCATGCAAAATGCTACTCCTGACCGAGGAGAGCAGCGGGGAGCTCTCATTGACCAGTGACAGTTCGGATTATGGTTCTGATTTGGAATACCAGCCCATCGAAGAAAGTGTGTCATCGTCTGAATTCGAGGAGGAAGTAGTCCGTCAGAAAAGAAGACGGTTTGAAGACGAGGCAGCTACCAGCAGCGCCAGAGACCCTAATGGCCAATCGGCAAATGCCAACGGCACTAGACCAGAAGAGAGGCCCAGAACAAGCACTGGAATCCCACATCAAAGAATTAGGGCCCAAACCCAGCTTCCAGATTCCTTGGCAAATCCACAGTGGCTACCTTCTAGCACAGGGTCACCCACAATCCCCCCTTTTACAGCACAGCCAAGCGTGCAGGCCAACACGGAAGGTTTTTCCAAAATTGATTTTTTTAGCCTATTTTTTCCTAATGAGCTATTGCAAAGCATCATGGACCAGACAAACCTTTATGCCCAACAACACATTCGGAACAACCCCAACTGTTTCTATGCCCGTCCTTTTGAATGGAGACCCCTAACCATGCATGAGCTTAAAATATTTTTTGGCCTTACCTTCAACATGAGGATTACAAAAAAAATGAACTACACGCATATTGGTCGACCCACCCCATCCACCATATGCCAATTTTTTCATCGCGGTTCCTGCATTTCAGCAATAACTTGCAGTGCCCCCCCCCCCCAAATCATCCCGACTTTGATAGATTGTTTAAAATTCACCCCCTAATTGATTTCTTTTCTAAACGTTTTGCTGGACTCTACATCCCTGAACAAAATATTTCCGTGGACGAATCCCTGGTCCATTTCACAGACCACCTGGGTATGAAGCAGTACATCCCCAGTAAGAGGGCCAGATATGGAGTAAAGCTCAACAAGCTGTGTGAAAGTTGCACGGGATATGTGCATGCCTTTCATATATATGAAGGCAAAGACTCCCATCTCCAGCCCCCTGATTGTCCATCGTACCTGGTAATAAGCGGGAAGATTGTCTGGGAATTGGCTTACCCACTCTTCAAGAAGGGATATCATATTTACATGGACAACTATTACACAAGTTTGCCCCTTTTCCGCCACCTATATTGGGAGGATACTTTGGCCTGCGGTACTACAAGAAAGAACAGAAAGGGCTTCCCACAGAGTCTAATCACCACACATTTGCAAAGGGGTGAATCAGCAAGCCTCAGGAACGAGGAAGTATTGGCTGTGAAGTGGAGGGATAAAAAAGACGTGTACATCATGTTCACAATCCACGATGCCGCCTCAGTGGAACTTCTAAGAAGACAGGGTCCCGTTGAAAAACCAAATTGTATCCACGAGTATAATAAATTCATGAGGGGGTGGATTTAAATGGCCAGATGTTGCAGCCCTATCTACCAACTAGAAAATCAGTCTTCTGGTACAAAAAAGTTGCGGTTTACATTTTTCACATGGCCATGTACAATGCTTACGTTACCTACAGGAAATCAACAGAACAACCCGACCCCTTCCTAAATTTCATTCAAGACATCATTACTGCCCTGATATATCCACAAGGATCGCCCCCAGAAATCCCCACCGATTGTCTCAGCAGACTGCATGAGCGTCATTTTCCTGAACATATTCCCCCATCAACAACCGCAATAAGATGCCAAAAAAGATGTCGGGTGTGCAGCAAAAGAGGAGTTAGGAAAGACACCAGTTTCTATTGTCCCCAATGTCCCTCCAATCCTGGCCTTTGCATTGTACAATGCTTCAAACGCTATCATACACTTGTAAATTATTAGTATTTCAATAATATTTCAAATGCCATTTCCCAATTTTCAATTCCTGTGCTGATTATTTCCCTGGACCAACCATACCACTGCCTTCCATGTGAACTGACCCTGGCCTGTTTATGGACTATGCCTCTGCCTGCCGTCTGCATTGTTTATCCGCCATATTTCTGCCTTTCAAGTGAACTGACCCTGGATTGTATTGACTATGCCGCTGCCTACCGTCTATTTCTGCCTTTTACCTGCACTGACTTCGGCCTGTTGACCATGTTTTTGCCTGCCCCTTGGACTGATCTTTCACCTGCTACACAGGGGTCTCACATATGTGAGGGTCTCCAGAATGATGTTCTGATTTGAGAAAACCAGTTATTGGTTTTCTCTTTGTTTTTTAATTCCCAGAACAGGGTCTGGTGTCCGGAGGCTTCAAAGCGATTTGGGTGGTAGAAGCCTCTACCCCTGCCCCCATTCTTTCTTGACCGAGGCCCTAAGCTTGATGGTCCTGCCTGCTGCCTGGACAGATACTTTGGCTTTACTGACAATATCTCTGCCTGCACTGACCCATGACTTTTTATGGACCATGTGCCTGCTGCCTGGACCCAATACTTTTGGCTGTACTCTGCCTGCTGTATCTCTGCCTGCTGCCTGTGCTATGGACAGTATTCCTGCCTGCTGCATGGACAAACATTTTGATGCTGCTGACCACATCCCTGCCTGCTACCTGGACCAATGCTTTGACTGTGCTGCCAATATCTCTACTGGCTACTATGGACAGTATTCCTGAGGCTACCTGTTTTGCTGTGCTTGTCCACGTTCCTGTCTGCTGCCTGGACCGATGCTGTCCTCTGTTGACCACTGCACTACTAAAACCGCAGGTAATCTTTTCTTACCAGGTTTGGGTGTGGCGCTGTCTGAGCTTTGGGTATAAGGGAAAATAGTGTATGTCAGTGCAAAAAACGCTAATAAAATGCAATAGTTTCAGTGTAGATTTCTGTGTTAGTCCATAAATGTGCAAAGGGTGCTTGAAAAATGATGTATATGTTGTGTTTGTAGTGCTATAATTAAACACATAAAAATTGTAAGGCAACGTCACTAACAAAAAATAAATATAAATAAAACGCACAACTTAAATAATAAAAAACTTTTCTAGAAATTGTAACCAAATATTTAAGAGTATATGTACAGTCCAAAATTAGGGTCTGGTATGTGCGTGCTGCTTTCCTCAGAAAAACAACAAATGTGTCCATAAACCAAAAAACAAACAAATTAGGAAATCCTTTTGTTGTATGTGATAAGAAATGGTTAATCCGCTTTTCTCAGGCCATTTTCTCAAGCTGAGAAAAGCGGATTAACCATTTCTTATCACATACAACAAAAGGATTTCCTAATTTGTTTGTTTTTTGGTTTATGGACACATTTGTTGTTTTTCTGAGGAAAGCAGCACGCACATACCAGACCCTAATTTTGGACTGTACATATACTCTTAAATATTTGGTTACAATTTCTAGAAAAGTTTTTTATTATTTAAGTTGTGCGTTTTATTTATATTTATTTTTTGTTAGTGACGTTGCCTTACAATTTTTATGTGTTTAATTATAGCACTACAAACACAACATATACATCATTTTTCAAGCACCCTTTGCACATTTATGGACTAACACGGAAATCTACACTGAAACTATTGCATTTTATTAGCGTTTTTTGCACTGACATACACTATTTTCCCTTATACCCAAAGCTCAGACAGCGCCACACCCAAACCTCATTCACTTTACACCAATCCCACCCACGGGAGGGAATACTGGAGGGCAGCAGTCGAGCAACCTTTATCCTAAGCGCAATACACCTATTATCATATTAATCTTTTCTTACCCTTTGCTCAGCAGAATGTATTTTAGTTTGTAATTTGTATGTACTGTACATGCTATGTGTTAGAAATATGAAGGGCCTTCAACAATGTGATAGGTTGGCAGGAATTTATGTGTGTGATTTATGTCCCTAGAACAGTGTAAAAGTCTCACACATGTGGTATCGCCATACTCAGGAGGAGTAGCAGAATGTATTTTGGGGTGTCGTTTTTGCTATGTACATGCTATGTGTTGGAAATATCATATACATGGACAACTTTGTGTAAAAAAAATGCGTTTTCATTTTTTTTCCACATTTTCCAAAAACTTCTGAAAAAGAATGACATGTTCAAAAGACTCATTATGCCTCATAGATTATACATTGGGGTGTTAGCTTTCCAAAATGGGGTCATTTTGTGGGCAATTCCATTGTCCTGGTGCTCCGGGACCTTCAAAAGTGTAATAGGTGGTTGAGAAATGAGATGTGTAATTTATGCTTGTAGAACGCCTAACGGTGCTACTTCAATGTTAAGCCTCGGTATGTGACCAGACTGTGTAAAGGTCTCACACATGTGGTATTGCCATACTCAGGAGGAGTACCAGAATGTATTTTGGGGTGTCATGTTTGCTATGTACATGCTATGTTTTGGAAATATCTTAAAAATGGACAACTTTGTGTAAAAAAAATGCGTTTTCATTTTTTTTCCACTTTTTCCAAAAACTTCTGAAAAAAAGACACGTTCAAAAGACTCATTATGCCTCATAGATTATACGTACTCAGAAAACTTGCACAGAAAAAAAGTCTT
>BLSH010305606.1:124524-135666 GCA_018402905.1 Glandirana rugosa | reverse complement strand
TGAATTCGAGCGGAGACTGTGAGCGAGGCCTTCTCTCCAACATCAGTGCCTGACCTCACAAATGTGCTTCTGGAAGAATAATGAAACATTCCCATAGACCCACTCCTGGACAGACTTCCCAGAAGAGTTGAAGCAGTTTTAGTCCGTAGGGTTCAATATTGAGTTGGCCCACCCTTTGCAGCTATAATAGCTTCAACTCTTCTTGGAAGGCTGTCCACGAGGTTTAGGAGTGTCTATGGCAGTGGTTCTCAACTCCTGTCCTCAGGACCCACCGACAGGCCAAATTTTAAGTATCGCCTTGGGGAGATGCAGACTAGAATACTGCAATCACTGAGTAGCAAATGATATCACTTGTGATGTATTTCAGTTATCCTGCAAACCTGGCCTGTTAGTGGGTCCCAAGGACAGGAGTTGAGAACCACTGGTCTATGGGAATGTTTGACCATTCTTCCAGAAGCACATTTATGAGGTCAGGCATCGATGTGGAAGAGAAGGCCTGGCTTGCTGTCTCTGCTCTAATTTACCCCAAAGGTGTTTCTCTCGGGTTGAGGTCAGGCCAGTCAAGTTCCTCCCCCCCAAAATTCCCCCTCCACATCCATGTCTTTATGGACCTTGCTTTGTGACCTGGTGCTCAGTCATGTTGGAACAGGAAGGGGCCATCTCCAAGCTGTTCCCACAAAGCAGGGAACGTGAATGTCTTTGTATGCTGACGCTTTAAGAGTTCCCTTCACTGGAACTAAGGGGCCAAGCCCAGCCCCTGAAAAACAACCCCCCACCATAATCCCCCCCCCTCCACCAAAACCAATAAAGACATGGATGAGCGAGTTTTGGATGGAGGAACTTGACTGGCCTGCACAGCCATGTTGGATAAAAAAGGAAGGGGCCATCCCCAAAATGTTCCTACAAAGTTGGGAGTGTGAAATTGCCCAAAATGTCTTGGTGTGCTGACGCTTTAGGAATTCACTTCACTGGAACTAAGGGGCCAAGCCCAACCCCTGAAAAACAACCCCTCACCATAATCCCCCCTCCACCAAATGATTTGGATCAGTGCATAAAGCAAGGTTCGAGGAGCGAGTTTGGGGTGGAGGAACTGCACAGAGCAATCCTGACCTCAACTCGACAGAACACCTTTGGGGTGAATTAGAGCTTATACTGTGAGCCAGGCCTCGCTTCTGAAAGAATGGTCAAACATTCCCATAGACGCACTCCTAAACCTTGTGGACATCCTTCCCAGAAGAGTTGAAGCTATTATATCTGCAAATAGTGGGCCACAACTCAATATTGAACCCTACGGTCTAAGACTAGGATGCCATTAAAGTTCATGTGCGTTTAAAGGCAGGTGTCCCAATACTTTTGGTAGTATAGTGTATCTGCAGTATGAGATCATCTAGGGCACTGCTAGTCTCAGAAAATTTGGGGTGAGATTCGTTGGTGTCACTACTATGTTGCTCACCGTTCTCCTTGCTGGAGAGAAAGCTGTACCTAAAGACCTACAGTGCAAGGGTCTTACTGTTTCTGTTGTGTGCATTCTGTACTTTATCCACTTCTCCTGCTGCTTTTTGATTGCTCCACTATGCATCAAATCAACATTTATTATATGAGCAGCTCTGACATGAAAAAGCAATGTTTTGCCTCAATCAAGATGGCTACCTCCACACAGAGACACAGTATAGAACAAAGCACAGAAAGTTAGTAATTGTCGAAGATCAGCCACTTGGAGCCCATAATCAATACTGATGACTAGTCCTTTGTCCCCTAGCTGACTTTTTGGGCACTGCTTCAAGAGTACAGTTCCACTTTAAGCAGTTACATAAAAAAAAAATGTTTTCTTTTGAAAACAATACTTATCCCTATAGTGGGCCTTCAATGCAAAATGTGTCAAAGCATGAAAAAAATAGGTGTAAAAGAAACCAAAGGTTTACTCCTTTGCCATGACAATATCCAGCATCCTTTCTCAACCAGGGCTCCATGGAACCCTAGGGTTCCTTAAGAGGTTGCCAGGAGTTCCTTGAGAAGACATCAATCTGTGCTTCTCAGATAAGTATGCATTGACAACAATGATTTTTTTAGCCATCTATAAAACAGCATTCTTTCCACACACCACCAATGTAAGGAACATTCTTCCTAAAGGCCACTAATGTAAGGAGCATTTATCTCACTAACCACCAATGTAAGGAGCATTCTTCCCACTGATCACCAATGTAAGGAGCATTCTTCCTAATGATTACCAATGTAAGGGCATTCTTCCCATTAACCCCCACCGTAAGGAACATTCATCCCACTGACCACCAATGTAAGAAGCATTCTTCCCACTGATCACCAATGTAAGGAGCATTCTTCCCACTGATCACCAATGTAAGGAACATTCTTCCCACTGATCACCAATGTAAGGAACATTCTTCCTACTGGTCGCCAATTAGGAGCATTCTGCCCACTGACCAGCAATGTAAGTGCATTCTTCCTACTGGTCGCCAACTTAAGGAGAATTCAACCCATTGACCACCAATGTAAGGAACATTTTTACCACTGATCACCAATGTAAGGAGCATTCTTCCTACTTGTCGCCAATTAGGAGCATTCTGCCCACTGACCAGCAATGTAAGTGCATTCTTCCTACTGGTCGCCAACTTAAGGAGAATTCCACCCATTGACCACCAATGTAAGGAACATTTTTACCACTGACCACCAGTTTAAGGGCATTCTTCCCACTGGCCACCAATGGAAAGGCTTTCTTCCTACTGACAGTGACAACCAACGTATTGGAGCCCTCTCCCACTAATCACCAGTGTATTGGGACCCTTCTTTCACAGACCACCCATGCAAAGTGGTCCTTCTTGGACTTACCACCAAGCTAAATGAGCCGCTCTCTACTGATCACCAATGTAAGGGAGTTCTTCACTGACTTCCAATGTTGAGGGCACTTTAAAACAACCAATGTGAGGGAACACTACACTGTTTTGTTTTATTGTGATTAATAAAAATAATTTTGTTGTATAAAGCTAAGTAAGCCATATTCCCTTCCCTTATTTTTATATCTCAGCTTACTGTTAATGCCAATGTACCCTGAGCTGTAGATAAAGCAATTATTAGTAGGGGTTTCTTAAGATGTTATTTCAAGGGTACCTCTATGTGGGTTTCCCCCAAGACCCATGAGTTACTTCAAGGGTTCCTCTATGGGGGTTTCCCCAAGACCCAGGAGTTATTTCAAGGGTTTCCTCTATGGGTGTTTCCCCAAGACACAGGAGTTATTTCAAGGGTTCCTCTATGATGGTTCCTCCAAGACCCAGGAGTTATTTCAAGGGTTCCTCTATGGGGTTCCCCAAGACTCAGGAGTTATTTCAATGGTCCCACAAGACACTTAAGTTATTCCAAGGGTTCCTCTATGGGGGTTTCCCAAGACACAGGAGTTATTTCAAAGGGTTCCTCTATGGGGGTTTCCCGAAGACTCAGGAGTTATTTCAATGGTCCCTCAAGACACTTAAGTTATTCCAAGGGTTCCTCTATGGGGGTTCCCCAAGACCCAGGAGTTATTTCAAGGGTTTCCTCTATGGGGGTTTCCCCAAGACACAGGAGTTATTTCAAGGGTTCCTCTATGATGGTTCCTCCAAGACCCAGGAGTTATTTCAAGGGTTCCTCTATGGGGTTCCCCAAGACTCAGGAGTTATTTCAATGGTCCCACAAGACACTTAAGTTATTCCAAGGGTTCCTCTATGGGGGTTTCCCAAGACACAGGAGTTATTTCAAAGGGTTCCTCTATGGGGGTTTCCCGAAGACTCAGGAGTTATTTCAATGGTCCCTCAAGACACTTAAGTTATTCCAAGGGTTCCTCTATGGGGGTTCCCCAAGACCCAGGAGTTATTTCAAGGGTTTCCTCTATGGGGGTTTCCCCAAGACACAGGAGTTATTTCAAGGGTTCCTCTATGATGGTTCCTCCAAGACCCAGGAGTTATTTCAAGGGTTCCTCTATGGGGTTCCCCAAGACTCAGGAGTTATTTCAATGGTCCCTCAAGACACTTAAGTTAATCCAAGGGTTCCTTTATGGGGGTTCCCCAAGACACAGGAGTTATTTCAAGGGTTCCTCTATGGGGGTTTCCCCAAGACCCGAGAGTTATTTCAAAGGGTTCCTCTATGGGGGTTTCCCCAAGACTCAGGAGTTATATCAAGGGTTACTCTATGGTGGTTTCCCAAGACACACAAGTTAATCCAAGGGTTCCTTTATGGGGGTTCCCCAAGACACAGGAGTTATTTCAAGGGTTCCTCTATGGGTGTTGCCCAAAACCCAGGAGTTATTTCAAGGCTTCCTCCATGTTAAAAAGGTTGAAAAAGGCTGGTGTAGAGTTTTCATCAGTCTCTGAACTGCACATCACAGCTCATTATGAAATTTCTTCACTTGGCTCCATCTCAGCTACATAATATCCAAAAATCACATTTTCTATGTAAACCAACAATACGATGCAATGTTCAGAAATGGTGGGCATTATATACAAATATACATCACGTAAACCCCAGGACCGGGAATGTACACTCTTCTGCAGTCAACCATCAAATAACTTGACTGCCATAAGGAATCATTAAAAGACTTCCATTGATTAAAAGCCTACGTGAGAGGGGTGGAAGTAAATATTGTCCTTCTGCATAAATAACAGAAATCTAAACACAGCACGGATAATTACCTTGCTGAGTAGTTGGAGATGATTGTTTTAAGCTGATTGAGGTACGGGACCCCATAGACCACTACCTCTTCGTCTGGCTGGAGCTGAATGTTCACAGAAGACATGACGCCTTGGAGGAAACTGGTCCAGTTAAAGTCCTAAAGACATATTTACACAGGAAGATGACTGTGATAGTTTCCAGCCATTAAACATTCCTATAAGCTTTAACATGTTCATGTCATTTGAGGAATAGTGATGATCTCTGGAGAGATTGGAGTAGGAGCTGAACCCACATGTGCAAAACACCAGAAGGCTGTCAACTGTATAGGTCAATCATCTGCGGCCAGGACATTCCCTACCACGCAGCCACAAATATACAATGGGAGTGTGTAAATGTGGGGTGGGGAATGCAACTTATGATTGGACCAGTACAGTGACAGCTTCCTGGAGGGCTCGCTCAGGTGCGCTCAGACTAGGATCCTATTTAGAAGTAATTTTCAATCATAGAAACAGAGGGCGCACCAGCCTTAGGCATAACCTTAAGAACTCTTTTTATTGAATAAATGAGTTGTCTACTCACAAATAGCACAGGATATCGAACTCATCAATATTCACAGTGACCCGCACACTCTGGTCCACTGCACTAATCCCAACGTAGGGAAGACACTTCCAATGGCTGATGCATTTTGAGGGTAAGTACCCTCTTCTTCAGAGCCAAAACTTTGGTTTTGGCTCTGAAGAAGAGGGTACCTACCCTCCAAACATCTCTGTCTTTGTTTTTTCCACTGTTCTTTTTGACCTTCCCCAGTCCTTCCGGGAGTTGGGGACTGCAAAGTGTTGCCCAACTTCAAGTTGTTCAGAGACGCACGGTCCGAACCCAGCTCAGCGGAGCCCATTGGGAGCTGTTACATGACGGCATCACTGCAGGTACAGAAAAGGGTGCACTCTTACCCAGGGCTGACCCAAGACATTGTGGGTCCAAGAATGAAATGCTGCCCCACCCCCCACCCCCCAAAAAAAAAGAATCAGGCCCACCTAAAGACCCCCACATCCATTTTATATGATGATAATTAAACTAAAATTACATTTTATCAGGAAGTCAGATTTACATTCAACAGCACCTTGTCTATATGCAAAATTATATGACATACCATTATGTTTAATTCCAAGGGGCGGTCTAGGGCAGTATACAGACAGGCTAGGGTAGTATAGGGGCAGGCTAGGGTAGTATATAGACAGGCAAGGTTAGTATAGGGGCAAGCTAGGGTAGTATATAGACTAGCTAAGGCAGTATAGGGACAGGCTAGGGTAGTATATGGACAGGCTAAGGCAGTATATAGACAAGTTAGGGTAGTATAGGGGCAGGCTAGTGTAGTATATAGACAGGCTATGGTAATATAGGGGCAGGCTAGTGTAGTATATAGACAGGCAAGGGTAGTATAGGGGCAAACTAGGGTAGTTTATAGACAGGCTAGGGTAGTATTGGGGCAGTCTAGGGTAGTATATAAACGGGCTAGGGTAGTATAGGGGCAGGCTAGTGTAGTATATAGACAGGTAAGGGTAGTATAGGGGCAGGCTATGGTAGTATATAGACAGGCTAGGGTAGTATATAGACAGGCTAGGGTATTATATAGACAGGCTAGGGTAGTATAGGGACAGGCTAAGGCAGTATAGGGGCAGGCTAGGGTATTATATAGACAGGCTAGGGTAGTATAGGGACAGGCTAAGGCAGTATAGGGGCAGACCAGGGCAGTATATAGGCAGGTTAGGGTAGTATAGGGGCAGGCTAGTGTAGTATATATACAGGCTAGGCTAGTATAAGGGCAGGCTAGGGTAAAAATAAGTAATAAGCTGGATAAATATTAGAGAAGGAAAGGCGGCCGTGGTCTCAATTTGCTGCCCCTCTCAAAGTGCTGCCTGGGTCCAATGGACCCACTGGGACCCATGGTGGGGCCGGCCCCGTTCTCACCCCACATTGATCCTGTGGCCATATTAGGTCAATGATATCTGATGTCACCATTTTGTGTAGGTGTCACTGTTGGGTTGGGAATGCTGTAACCGCAACTGATCGGACAGACGATGATGTGACCATGTGACAGCTTCCCATGGGTTCTGCTTAACCAACATTATCAGGTTAGAAAGTCATAATGTAGTCCTGATCAGTATATTTGTTGTGAGTCTGAGGCAGAGCCATTGGATGGACATAGCAGTCAGGCAATGCGCATTTCATGAAGGAATAGCAGCCTCCCTACTTTCCCAGTATAGGTTCCTCAGACATGTTGTGGAATGTAAACTCAACTGGCACAACAATGGTTTTTTATTTGTAGTTTTGGATACAGTGGAGCCGGGTTAGACCCTCGCCACCCTTTCAGTTTCTACTGCTCTCTGAGGCCTGCATGGGTAATTTCCCACCACTTCCTGTCCCAGTGACAACATATGACCAGGACAGGTAGCGAAGGGAAATCTCCAAGAGGGAAACAGACAACAATAAAAAAAAGTCTTCTTTAGAGGAAGGCTTGGACCCCCAACAGCTTTTTATTTCTCTGTTCCGGCTGGGAGAATTTCCGGCCATTCCATGTCCAGCAGACATTGTGACAATGGTGGTGGCATTTCTAGTGTAATACCTCTATGGAAAACTTCTGCTGGAACTCCGTCACTGTCATTTTATTGTACAGCAAGGTGACATCATTCCGCTCCTCGGATGGAGCCGTGGCCTGAAATTCAGAGACAGAGAAAAATGTCAATGAATGACAATGACTGGATTGTTAAAATATTAACTCTCGGAGCACAAATAAAAACGTGAAATTAAATACAGTTTAGTATTTCTTTTTATTATTATTTTTATTTAAATGATAAAATATTCACTATTTTACTAACAGCTAATATAGGTAACTGAATCTATCTTTATATCAGCCTCCTGCTATTCCCTGTACAGCAGCAATCACAGAGCAGAAGGGAGGAGCCATCACGAGGAGCCAATCAGGTAGCACTGCCTGCAAGCAACATGCTGACTGGAGAACAGAGTGAGCATGGGAAGGTATAACAGCCCTATTCCACACCTCTTACAGAGAAAGTGGTATCACCCTCCTGGATGTAATGTCTGTGTAGTTAGCTGCTTGCCAGTTCCCACAGGCCTAACACATACACTATATTGTCAAAAGTATTGGGACGCCTGCCTTTACACGCACATGAACTTTAATGGCATCCCAGTCTTCGCCCGTAGGGTTCAATATTGAGTTGGCCCACCCTTTGCAGCTATAACAGCTTCAAGCCTTCTGGGAAGGCCTTCTATGACGCTGCAGTGAGAGGACAGCCTCCACTGCAGCATTTTTATTGGACAGCTTGGGACAATGGTACTTTACCATTGGTCCAAGGCTCCAAGCTGTCCATTGAGCTCAGTGCCTCTGACAAGAAGTGAGGAGAGGCACTGTGAGCTCAGCCTCTCCGTCTGCTGCACAATACAAACAAGTAAGAGGCGCAACACCCAGAATATACAATCCTAGAGGTGGTCTGATGAAGAGGATGGGTGTAAGCCCATAAATATTAATTTAAAATTTTAAAAGTCCATATGCAAAGTCCATAGGCAAAGCCCATAGGCAAAGTCCATAAGCAATAATCTTCATATATAATAGTCCATATCAGACTCGTGAAAATAGGGCAAAAAATGGGAAAGGTCAGGAAAGGAGAAGCAAACTGAAACGTAAGACACCAGAAGCTGCCATCCACGGTGAGCAAACCCCAACTCACAGAACCTGGAAGAAACAGAAGAGAGGAGGCGCTTCTAAGTGCAATATGCCAGTACACTTTATTAGAAAAAAGGTTAAAAACACTCACAAGATAACTGTGTAAAGAACACATCCAGCATCCAATACAAGGGGGAACCAAACACTCATCCCATCCGACCGGGTGGTTCTCCGTGAACGATGGTCATCCAAAACGATCGTTCGTCCTGCACGCTGTATGATGGAAGAAGCCGACTTGAGGCGTGTGTCGGTCGGAAGGAGGCTGGGAGCGCAACCACTCGGCACAGGCGGGATGGCTTCACAGTGGTGCAACGCGTTTCCTTGGCTGGCAGGCTCCAATGACGTGGGAGGCTGCGCCACTTCGTCAGGCAGCCGGGGGTGAAACCGGTTGGGATGAGCGTTTGGTTCCCCCTTGTATTGGATGCTGGATGTGTTTTTTACTGGCATATTGCACTTAGAAGCGCCCCCTCTCATCTGTTTCTTCTCAGTCTGCTGCAAGCACAGTGTGCCAGCTTGTATTCAAACTGGCCGCTCTGTATGTAACTTCCGTGCAGGGAGCCCCGTATCTCCGGAACCATAGATGATAGGAGCCCCAAATTCTGACCAGTAGTGGGGTAGGACTTCAACTACCTATCCCGTTTGGGGGCCTCTGTAAATCCAGGTTGTGGAGCTACAACCTTTGAAGCTCAATCATTTTTTGTTTTATTTAATGTTCAAAGGAGGCGAGACTCTGCTCTCCCAGACGTATGTGCGTCCATGGGGCTCCACTGTTGTGTGCTGAGAGCGTGCTCATTGCACACTCCCCCCGGGCACTGATCAAGCTGTTACTGTAAGCTTCCGGACAACGCTTAGGATCAAGAGCTGGTAGACCGGACTGCTGAGAACATGTGACCACTGTGTTAGCCAATCAGTAGTCATGACTTGGAGCATACATATGGCTAAGGGCTCTCTGCTCGCCCCCCATGTGACATTGTGGAGTGCCTTGGGGAGGCCATGGGAGGATATAATACAGCCATTCTCACCCAGGGTTCTGTAGAACCTTAGGGTTCCTCCAGAGGTTGCTAGGGGTTCCTTGAGCTGTGGCTGATTGTAGGCTTGTGCAATTCATTTTTTGGCAAAATTCGGCAATTCGGACGAATTCCGAATTTCTGATTTTAATGAATTTTCATTTTTTACGAATTGCGGTAATTCGCAAATTTGCGGTAATTCAGCAATTGCGGAAATTCGGAAGTTCGGTAATTGGAACAGCCGAAAATCCGAAATTCGAAAATACGGAAATTCGTAAATCTGACAATTCGAAAAATAACAAAGAACATTTGGAATAATAACGAATAAATACATATTAAATTATAGGTATTGTAATTTCCTTGAAAATATGGCTGTTCGTGATAAATTTCATATTTAAGTTCACTAACACCCACATTTTCAAGGACATTCCAATCCCTATAATTTTAATAGTTATTTATTAGTTAGTTATTATTTCAAATGTTCTTTATTTTTGAGTTTTTCGGATTTCCGAATTTCTGATTTTCGGCTGTCCCAATTTTAGAAATTTGGAAATAAGAAAGAACTTTTTGAAATAATAATAAATAACTATTAAATTATAGGGATTGGAATTTCGTTGAAAATATGGCTGTTAGTGATAAATTTCATATTTAAGTTCACTAACAGCCATATTTTCAAGGAAATTCCAATACCTATAATTTAATAGTTATTTATTAGTTAGTTATTATTTCAAATGTTCTTTATTTTTGAGTTTTTCGGATTTTGGAATTTCTGATTATCGGCTGTTCCTATTGATGAATTTCCGAATTACCTCAATTGCCGAATTACTGCAAATTTCCAAATTACCGCAAATTTCCAAATTACAGCAAATTTCCGAATTACCGCAATTGCTGAATTACCGCAAATTTCCGAATTTTTTGAATTTTCAAAAAAAAAAAAAAAACGAAAACGGAAAAAAAACAAATTTTTCAGCCTTGCACAAGTCTAGCTGATTGACCTCCCAGTTGATGGTACCTTCATAGTTCCAGGACCAACACCACTCATCAACAACTTGTATATCTTGAGTTTTCGCAGTGATGGAGGACACAAAGAAGATGCATACAATAGATTTTTGTTTGCGACAAAAGATGGAATGATGGAATGCCATTGATCTATGGTCAAGGGCACCACGTGCATAATAAAACCATACTTTTGCAACATCAGATTCTAAATCCATGACGCGGCTCATTTCCTCCTGGACAAAGGCATCGTCTTTTGTCATATTCTTGTCTTCTCTCACCATCCGGGCAATGGTGATCATGAACTGGAGGTAGGCTTCTCGTATCTGTGAAGACAAAACATCCCTCCATCACATTATCTATAGGTAGTCCGGTGAAGGTAAAAGTACTCTCCAATCTTTTCTAACCAATGCCTCGTGCGGTGGCCACCAGCTCATTGGCATTTTCTGGCCATCAACAGTCCTTCTTCCAGAATCAACCCATAGTTGCGTTTTCAGCCATAGAAGGTTCTTTCCCAAGCATGGAGAACATAAAAACGAAACTTTCCCACCTCCCTTTAAATAGTACCCATCACCAATCCAATTACAAATGGAGTATCCTAGTGTTCCAATCAGCATCTGATGCCACCCGAGGTCATATCACACACCCAATGGGGAACTCAGTCACTGTTCCAATTACTTAGATCAGAGTTTCTCAAACTTTTTTGACACAAAGGTGGCATTCATATGCAGAAGTGTCTATGCT
>BLSH010305606.1:109644-119703 GCA_018402905.1 Glandirana rugosa | reverse complement strand
GGTTCTTGCTGTTGCTGTAAGGGACAGATTATTATTCTATAATCATCTCCTAGTTCTAAAGGGAGAGGTTCTTGCTGTTGCTGTAAGGGACAGATTATTATTCTATAATCATCTCCTAGTTCTAAAGGGAGAGGTTCCTGCTGTTGCTGTAAGGGACAGATTATTGTTCTATGATCATCTCCTAGTGCTATAGGGAGAGGTTCCTGCTGGTGCTGTAAGGGACAGATTATTGTTCTATAATCATCTCCTAGTTCTAAAGGGAGAGGTTCCTGCTGCTCCTGTAAGGGACAGATTATTGCTCTAAAATCCCCTTTATATAAATACCCCCATTTTACTTCCTTTTGCAGCCCTCTAGCACTTGGCAGGACTTTCTTACAGACATTTTTGTGCCGCAAAGTTTGGGTCCCCATTGACTTCAATGGGGTTCGGGGTCTGGGGTCAAGTTGGGTACCGAACCCGAACTTTTTCGCCAAGTTCGGCCGGACCCGCCGAACCCGAACATCCAGGTGTCGGCTCAACTCTACCCATGTCGCTTTCTTGGTGGCTGGACCCGCCGAACCCGAACATCCAGGTGTCCGTTCAACTCTACCCATGTCGCTTTCTTGGTGCTTCAAAGTGTCTCCAAAGCAGAGGCGGCTCTAGGCTTTGTGAGGCCTTAGGCAAAACCTAGACACGAGGCCAGGGGCGGCTCTCTAATTAGGCAAATTAGGCAGTTGCCTAAGGCCTCACACTCCCAGGGGCCTCACAAACTGCTTAATTTGACACTGACAACAGCACCGAGATAGAGAGTACTGACACCAGCACTTTAAAGCTCTTAATTATATGCAATTTATAAAGTAAATTTTTTTATCGCTTGAATTATTTTTCCCATTATGGGCGGTGAGTAGGGCCTCATGCAGAGGCGGCTCGAGGCTTTGCGAGGCCTTAGGCAAAACCTAGACATGAGGCCCCACTCACCGCCCATAATGGGAAAAATAATTCAAGTGATAAAAAAAATTAACTTTATAAATTGCAAATATTAAGAGCTTTATAGTGCTGGAGTCAGTACTCTCTAGGTGTTAGTGTCAAATTAGGCGGTTGCGAGTCCCCTGTGAGTGCGAGGGCTTAGACGACCGCCTAATTTGCCTATTTAGAGAGCCGCCTCTGCTCCAAAGCCTCCATAGAAGTCTATGACAACGCTCACTTTTCAGGAGCTTTTATTCAGCGTTAGCTTCGCTTTGTCTTGGAGGTATTGCGGGCGTGAAATATCCCAGGATGCACTGGGAGACCAGCAAGTGAACCAGAAAGACGTCATCAGCAGTCACTTCTGGTTCATGTGTATATATTCCGAAAGTGTCTGGTGCAGGTGTCACATCTGGTGTGCAGCAGGAAGGCGAGTGTGGTCCGGACTGGGGTGGAACAACTAGCAGAAGGCACACATGATGCAACACGGGAACGCTATAGCAAAAAGTTGAGCAGGGACTGGAGAGAGACTGAGCAACAGAAGATCAGCAGAGCTGGAGGACCAAAGCAGGATAAACTAGTGGGTGTCACACATAGTGTGCAGCGTGGGAGCAAGATAGAGGGAGGTGACTGGAGAGAGAGGAGGGACAGCAAACCAGAGGATCAGCAGAGCTGGAGGACCAAAGCAGGAGAAACAAGCGGGTGTCAAACTTAGTGAGCAGCAATATAGGGGGAGGTGAGCAGGGACTGGAGAGAGAGGAGGAACAGCAAACCAGAGGATCAGCAGAGCTGGGGGTTACTACTGAGCTGGGAATCAGCAGAATTATGGTTACTACCGAGTGCGGCTACAAAACAAAACAAAAGGAAGGCTCACAAACCTAGTGCATTACCAAACACATTTATTCAGTGTTTAAAAAAAAAAGTGGATACTCACAAGAGTGGCGACCCACAGTGGGTCATAACGTTGCACAATGACAATAGTGTGTACACAACATGCGTTTCGGGGGCTTACTCCCTTCCTCAGAGCCACGCTAGTCTGGACGCCAGTGCTCAGTGCTTATCTGAGACTACTGAGTGCGGGATCAGCAGAGCTGGGGGTAATACTGAGTGGGGCATTAGCAGAAATGGGGGTACTATTGAGCAGGGGATCTGCTGATTGAGGGAACTAATAAGCTGGGGATCTGCTGATTGAGGGCACTAATAAGTTGGGGATCTGCTGAACAGAGGTACTTATGAGCTGGGGATCTGCTAAGTGGAGGTACTACTGAGCCAGGGTTCTACTGAGTCTCTTTACATCAAATAGAAAATCAACACATACAGAGCATTTGCTAAGCTTTTTTAAAGCATCAAAAAAAGCATCACAGAAGCATCAAAAACACATCAAAAAAGCATTATGAAGTGGTAGGCTCTTTAACCTCTTCGTGCCGAGTGCACGCAAATATGCAGCCTCTCGATGGAGGGCCTTGGTGCCGAGCAGCCGCATATTTGCGCTTAATAATGCCAATAGAGCTGTGCCGAAAACGCGCGTCCTGCACGCTCCTGGCACAGTTACTGTCAGCTAATTGTAAGCTCCCGCTCGCTGCTTGCAATCGGGAGCTTTCTGACCACTGTGATTGGTTCGGTGCAAAGAGGTTACAGAGCCTACCGCTTCAACATGCTTTTTTGATGTGTTTTTGATGCTTCGGTGATGCTTTTTTGAATCTTTAATTAAGATTGGCAAATTATTTTCTATTTGTTTTAAAGGGACCCAGTAGAACCCCAGCTCAGTAGTACCCCCAATTAGCAGATCCCCAGTACCTCTATTCAGAAGATAACCAGCCTATTAGTACCCTCAATTAGCAGATCACCTGCTCAGTAGTACCCCCAGTTCTGCAGAACCCACGCTGAGTAGTACCCCCAGCTTTGCTGATCCCCCACTTGGTAGTAACCCCCAGCTTTGCTGATTTTCTGGTTTGCTGTTCCTCCTCTCTCTCTCTCTCCAATCCCCGCTCACCTCCTGCTATATTGCTCCCATGCTGCTCGCTACATGTGAACACCCGCTAATTTCTCCTGCTATGGTCACATGACCATAAGCCGGGCCCCACCTCCCGGCATTCTAAAACCCGGCAGGCGCTGGCTTTAAGGGGTTAATATGTGTCAAAGTCTTAGCAAGTGTAAATGAGCCATCAGCGAAGAGTGCCATGGTGCAAGGTGTGTGCGGTCTATCTGCATGGTTCATTGTTACACTCCTTTTGACGTCTTTCATCAACTCCTAGCATCCGGCAGTCGTCTCCTTGCTAACTGTCTCGTCAGACAGCTCTGGATGGAAGAGGGGTGTCATGTCTGACAACGCAGCTCATTGGGTATTGTCTAAGGCGAGCCTTGGGTTTAATTATTTTCTAAAGCTGCACACCTGTCTGATGCTCACAAGGCTCTATAACAGCCTCTCTCAACCTTTTTAACATAGAGGAACCCTTGAAATAATTCTCCGGTCTCGGGGAACCCCTGCTAAAAATTACTAATATCTACAACTCATGATACATTAGTGTGATGGTCAATGGGAAGAATGCTCCTTACACTTGTGGTCAATGGGAAGAATGATCCTTACACTTGTGGTCAATGGGAAGAATGCTCCTCACACTTGTGGCCAATGGGAAGAATGCTCCTCACACTTGTGGCCAATGGGAAGAATGCTCCTCACACTTGTGGTCATTGGGAAGAATTCTCCTTACACTTGTGGTCAATGGGAAGAATGATCCTTACCCTTGTGGTCAATGGGAAGAATGATCCTTACACTTGTGGTCATTGGGAAGAATTCCCCCCTTACAGATAGCTAAAAAGATCAATGATGTCATTGGGAATTTATCTGAGAGGTAGAAATTGACCATTGCTCAAGGAACCCCTAGCAACCTCTGGAGGAACCCTGGTTGAGAAACTCTGCTCTATAACTACAACAAGCCTTACTTCCCATTAGATCAGCGGGTGCAAATTCTTTAGACGCAATCCAAGTCCTGTGTCCCAACTTGGAATTTCTACAGTTGGCCTACAAAGTCATAAAAGGAAGCAAGACTTCTTAGCTAACCTTCGAGCAGTGAGGTGCTGGAGGACCAGCCCAGCTCTTACAAGGCCAACATAGCCGGTCGGCATTTTTGTGAAGGGTCCCCCTTCTTTTCCTTTCAATGTTTTTATTAGGTCTAATCAAATAGTAAAATAAACTAAATCAAACTCGGGGAGGTCCCCGAAGCAAGAGAATGAGCATCAACATTGCTACAGGTCGAGAACAAGTGATTACATATAATAGACCCGGCTGAGAAGATGGAGGGGAGTGGCTCAGTGTTGCCAACCTCCCGCAGCATTTTTTACTGGCAAAACATGGAAAATTTACTGGCGAAGCTCATTTTTTACTGGCACCTTGAAAAATAACAGAACTCCTATTAAAAACTAAGACAATTGATATTTAAACACAACATGGAAACACTGACAATACCCACAGTGTTGCCAACCTCCTGCAGGGTTTTTTACTGGCAAAACATGGAAAATTTACTGGCGGAGCACATTTTTTACTGGCACCTTGAAAAATAACAGAACTCCTATTAAAAACTAAGACAATTGATACTTAAACACAACATGTAAACACTAACAATACCCATATCAAGCAATTCCCCTGGTTTACACTTAAAAAATCAGCACAGCATGACAAATTATCAGACCCTTATATTCATAGACAGTTGTAAAAATCACAGATTTTTACAAACTGTCAGTAAATTTACTGGCGGTTGGCAACCCTGAATACCCATATCAAGTAGTTTGCCACTTTACACTTAAAGCGGTAGCAAACCCATGCATTTAACAGGTTAAAAACCAGTCACATTTCAGGCACGTGCCGGAAATGTAACACTCCCATTGGCTGTGCTCTAAACCAAACTGTCAAACCATCCAATGGCTGATGTCATAGCTGATCACATGTGCAGCATCATGGCAGTTGTAGATTAAACAGAGGCCAAGATGGCAGCTTCCTTGGCTGAAAACGATAGGAGGGTTTACTACCACTTTAAAAAGTCAGCACAGCATGAGAAATTATCAGACCCTGATATTTATAGACAGTTGTAAAAATCACTGATTTTGTCAAACTGTCAGTAAATTTACTGGCGGTTGGCAACACTGGAGTAGCTCAACCCTCCGGTACCCCCGTGGGATCAAACTGTGCCCGAGGGTGTGCTGGACCCCCCGCCTAGCCGAAAGTATCTTTGGGTCTTGTGCTTGGTTCATTATCCAAAAGTGACCTATAGCTGGCATACGTTAAGGGTTATAAGAAAAGAATAGATGATATAGAACAGAGCAAGAGAGAAAGGGGATAGGCCGGGTCCGACCCGGTTAAGAGATAGAGAAGAAAGGGGAGAGAGAAATCTGGCATATGACCAGGATATAGAAGGACTCCTATAGATTTTGCCCATGGGTCCCATATTGTCTGGGTTCCCTTCTTTTGTTAGTTAGTTAGGCTAAATAATCTACAGAGAACCCCTTTAGCATGAGATGTGTAAACGCACTTAACCTAAATTAGAAGAACAATGGACATCTTACATAGATGATGTGCTTGCTGGACTCCCGGTCATCGTTCCACACAAACATGTCAACCAGCACTCTCTTGTTGAATCGATTGTTCAAGAGGGACATTTTTTCTTCCAGACTCCACTGAGACTCTATGAAATAAAATAAATTCAAGTGAGAAGAACAGGAAACAAAGCTTTTAACTTTTGCTCTATTAACCACTTCAGCCCCGGAAGGATTTCCCACTTTAGGACCACAACACTTTTTTGCGATTCGGCACTGCGTCGCTTTAACTGACAATTGCGCCGGCGTGCAACGTTGTAACCAAACGAAATTGGCGTCCTTTTTTTCCCCCACAAACAGAGCTTTCTTTTGGTGGTGTTTGATCACCTCTGCGTCATTTCTGATCACCGCTATAAATAAAAGAAGAGCGACAATTATGGAAAAAAAAAACAAATTTCTTACTTTTTGCTAAAATACAAATAAAAAAAAAATATAAAAAAACATTTTTTTCCATCGGTTTTGGCCGATTTATATTCTTCCTCATATTTTTGGTAAAAAGAAAAATCGCAATCGGCGTTTATTGATTGGTTTGCGCAAAAGTTGTCGCGTTTACGGATGATGAGAATTCATTTCTGGGGTTTTTATTTATTTTTTATTTTTTTACTAGTAATGGCGGTGATCTGCGATTTTTAGCGGTACTGCGATATTGCGGCGGACATGTCGGACCATTTTGACACTTTTTTGGGACCATTGGCATTTATACAGCGATCAGTGCTATAAAAACGCACTGATTACTGTGTAAATGCCATTGGCAGTGAAGGGGCTAACCTGGAGGGGGCGCTCTAAGGGTTAACTGTGTTCCCTCAGTGTGTTCTAACTGTATGGGGGGCTGGGCTGGCTGGGGGAAGGGAGTGATCACAGCTCTCATATACAGCTCTTCCCCCTCAATGAGAATAGAGATCTGTGCTTACTTACACGGACCTCCGTTCTCTCACTGCGGGGGGGGGCATCGCGGGTAGCTGGCGGTGATCGAGTCCTCCCTACCCGCTCCCTGGCCCCCCCCCCCGGACACAGTGAGCGCGCGCGCTCACAGCACCAGTTATCGCGGTTTGCGATAATGAGCCACTCTGTCATCGTCAGACTGTGGTTGGCAAGTGGTTGAATAAAACAAAAGGTGTATTCCCCACTTATACAGTTGTCATTGGAACGAGTGTCCCCCTGTAAATGATTTGCTTTCACCTCTTGTTCTGGGGACAACTCTAAAATTTGGAATTTCCCCCTACTTCCTGCCAATGGTCACCACAATAAACGGAGAGAGTAAAGCCTCGTACACACGGTGCGACGATCGGAAAACAACAGTCGTACAACAAGCTTGTTGTACGATCATACGGCCATTAATACGCAAAACTTTGGTTGTACAACAAGCGGCCGTACGGCCATTGTACTATGTGTACAGAGAAGCTGGGCAAACAAAGTTGTACTGTGCAAAACACGCATGCTCAGAAGTCAGGAACGCCCACAAGCGTCCGTTCTGGGAAACCTGCGTTCCTAATTCACAAATCACATTCACCTGAACTTCCTCGTTATACGCTCGTAGCACGTCACCACACTAAGCTTGGTCGTACGATCGCTTAGTGCACGTCAGTACGCGAGACACAACAGCCAACATACGATTTTGGAACGTCCGGTCGTACGACCGTCGCGCCGTGTGAACGAAGCTTTAATCTCCACAGTGGAGACACAGAAATAAAGACTTCAGAAAGATTACTCAAAATGTAGAAATGCATATTAGGACTTTTAAAGTGTTCTTACAACTAACAATTAAAATGACAAAACACTTTTTTTAATTGTAAATGGTACTTTCTTTGCTAAAATTATTGCTCTCGCTTTAGCGATCCCGGCGATACCTCACATGTGTGGTTTGAACACCGTTTTCATATGCGGGCGGGACTTACATAAGCGTTCGCTTCTGCGCGTGAGCTCGCAAGGACGGGGCGCTTAAAATTTTTTCTTTTTTTTTTTCTTATTTATTTAAATTTTTTCATTTTACACTGTTCTTTTTAAAAAAATACATTTTGATGACTTTTATTCCTATTACAAGAAATGTAAACATTCCTTGTAATAGAAAAAAGCATGACAGGACCTCCTAACTATGAGATCTGGGGGTCAAAAAGGCCTCACATCTCATATTTACAGTTAAATGCAAAAAAAATAAAAATAAAAAAAATGACAGTTAAAAAAAAATGGGCCTTTTAAGAGCTATGGGCGGAAGTGACTTGTGACGTCGCTTCCGCCCTGCAATGTTATGGAGCCGAGTGGGCGGCATCTTCTGCTCACCTGGCTTCCTGTGCAGGGGGGGGAGGGACCCGCTCATCTCCACCGCTGCCAATGGTCCGGTAAGTGGGGGGGGCACCTCTCCCGCCACCGATAAAAGTGATCGTGCGGCAAATGCGCCTCTGAGACCACTTTTATCTGAAAGAGAATCGCCGGCACTAAACAATGGTATCTGAATGGTGCCTGTAGCTGAAGGCACTATTCAGATATTGCCACTCAATATCAAGGACGTCATATGACGCCCTATGGTATTGAAGCGGTTAAAGGATTAAGTATTTTGTAATTTAATGAGAACAATTAACAACAATTAAGTGTTTTGTAATTTTATTGTAATTTCTTTACAAATTACAAAACACTTAAAGTAAAACTATAGACACAACTTTTTTTCTTCATTTTGGATAGAGTAAGGGATGGTTATAACTAGGGTGGCACCTTGGTGCCAATACCAAGTACAGTGGAACCTTGGATTACGAGCGTAATACGTTCCAGGAGAATGCTTGTAATTCAAAGCACTCGTATATCAAAGCGAATTTCCCCATAGGAAACAATGGAAACTCAGATGATTCGTTCCACTGTGACTGCTTGTCAATGCAGTACTGTATGTGGCCAGAGGTGCGGGGGCGCTGGTGTAAGCAGTACTGTATGTGGCCAGAGGTGCAGGGGCGCTGGTGTATGCAGTACTGTATGTGGCCAGAGGTGCGGGGGCGCTGGTGTATGCAGTACTGTATGTGGCCAGAGGTGTGGTGGAGCTGGTGAGCCACGGAGACGCTCGGAAATGTTTGGGAACTGTTTACACTTTTAGTATTTCTGAATGCTTCTGAGGGTCTCTGAGGCTCATCAGCACCCGCGAACCTCTGTCCACATGCGGTATTGCATGCAGACGCTTAATCCTGCTCATTTTGCGTGACAGCGTTCGCAAATCGAGTCAGGTTTCTTTAGTAAAAAATGCTTGTCTTTTCAAAATGCTTGTTAACCGCGTTACTCGTGAACCAAAGTTCCACTGTATTTTGGATTGATTTTGGGATGTGGCATCAGGTACTTCCCGTCTCTTTCTCCCAATATACCCCGTTTGGGATAGTACACCCCAACAATTGCCCATCCTTAATATTGCATGTGTATCGGTATTTGTGCAAATGCTCCAATACCTGAAACCGATACTTTCTTGTTTGGTTCTTTTGGATTTTAGAGGGATTCCCCCACTCACAGCTGAAAAGTAATAAAGAATAAAAAAAAAACAGCAATTATGGGTTGTTAAGCGGGGCCACCATCTCCTTAACAACCGATGACTCATTCAGCTGTCAGTGGGGTCCCCCTGTTGACAGCCGAAGTGTAAATTGGAGCTGTCAAAAAGCAGCCCGCAAATAATTATCAACAACATTGCTCAGCCGCTGAAACAGAAAGATAAAAAGAAACATTGTTTCTTTTTGTACCTTTCTGTTTATTCATCTACAGATCAAAGGGACGAACTTCCATCTGCAGGTGAAGTCCATTTAAAGCAACCAATCAAATAAATATATATATTTATATTTTAAATTAAATGTTCCTCTATTTAACCCATTATTAACCCTTAATTTGCGCTAATCAGCTTTAATTAACTCCTTATTCTCCTTCTCCATTTAATTTTTATTTTCCTGCTGATTATTTTTGTTCACTTCTATTTTATAAACTATTAATAATTAAAACTTTTTTTTGTTCGTTAATATTTTTACACCTTCAACATATATTTACACATTTCACATTGAAAAAAGCGCAACATTTAAAAAAAAAAAATATATATATATATATATTTAAATCTATAAATAACTTTTCAATGCTTTGTACCGCTGCTGACAGCTGTAAACAAAACAGTTGTGGTCGGTATCGGTAATTGGTATCGGCGAGTACTAAAAAAAAATGGTATCGATGCATCCCTAGTTATAACTAGTGTTGAGCGAACCCGGACTGTAACGTTCGGGTCCGTACCGAACTTTAGGGTGTCCGTGGCACGGACCCGGACCCGGACATTTCAAAAATCGTTCGGGGATCAATATTGATCCCTACGTAGCTATGGTAAAAAAAAATCATGAGCGGCTATGGTTAATGGCTATGGCTGGTGTTGACAAAACAAATGTCGACAGTCGTCGCCATGTTTCGTAACTTTTCAATAAATATCTAAATTTATATATATATATATATAAAAAAAAAAAATTTACAACGCGAAAAAAGTTACACTTTACACATTTATATACAACTTCCACATTTTTATAATTGCTT
>BLSH010305606.1:59370-78279 GCA_018402905.1 Glandirana rugosa | reverse complement strand
GGAGTATATAAATTGAGTCCACGACAGGTAAAAAAGACTAGTAGGAACTCTACCAAGATGTGGAAGTAGACTCAGGTCGACACAAACTAAGATGACTAACCTGAACTAATCCTTTCGGTGTGTCAACAGATATCTTCTGGAATGTCGAGTGTCACGTACAGTCTCGTTTACTCTTAGTACCTCCAGTTTCCTTGACGGACTTCTCGAGTCTCTGTCTTAACACCGTTCCGTGTCTAGACCGGTTTAAATGTTTTTTTTAAGACGACGTGAATTCCAAGGATTCTCGTGTCACCAGAGGTATTAGGAATTTACCTTCTGCAAACCCTACTGGTCTTGGGAAGGGGACGGCCAGCTCTAGGAAGGGTTCTGGTCATCCCAAACGTCTTCCATTTAAGGATTATGGAGACCACTGTGCTCTTAGGAACCTTAAGTGCAGCAGAATTTTTTTTGTAAATTTGGCCAGATCTGTGCCTTGCCACAATTCTGTCTCTGAGCTCTTCAGGCAGTTCCTTTGACCTCCATGATTCTCATTTGCTCTGACATGCACTGTGAGCTGTAAGGTCTTCTATAGACAACTGTGTGGCTTTCCTAATCAAGTCCAATCAGTAGAATCAAACACAGCTGGACTCAGATGAAGGTGTAGAACCATCTCAAGGATGATCAGAAAAAATGGACAGCACCTGAGTTAAATATATGAGGGTCACAGCAAAGGGTCTGAATACTTAGGACCCCCATGTGATATTTCAGTTTTTCTTTTTTAATAAATCTGCAAAAATGTCAACAATTCTGTGTTTTTCTGTCAATATGGGGTGCTGTGTGCACATTAATGAGGAAAATAAATGAACTTAAATGATTTTAGCAAATGGCTGCAATATAACAAAGAGTGAAAAATTTAAGGGATTCTGAATACTTTCCGTACCCACTGTATGTATATACAATATATACGTATATGAGACGTATGTGGATCACAAACACAAGACAAGACTTACAACATAACATAGACCTGAGGTGTGCCTTGGTGGTCTGGTTGGTACACCAAGAAGAGGGGGCATACTCAAGATAAGTAATGGATGATCGCGGAGAGAAAAGTGCTGGGGAGTGCCCTGAAAAAGGGGAATGGGAGGGCGGGTATCGGGCAACTGGACCGACAAAGACCACAGATGAGTGGTCTTGCTTAATTACCCTCCGGGCTCCTACCATAAATTCAGGCCACCATACTGACCTTCTTATATATATATATATACACACACACACAGTATCTCACAAAAGTAAGTACACCCCTCCCATTTGTGTAAATATTTTCTTCTATCTTTTCATGTGACAACACTGAAGAAATGACACTTTGCTACAATGTAAAGTAGTGAGTGTACAGCTTGTATAACAGTGTAAATTTGCTGTCCCCTCAAAATAACTCAACACACAGCCATTAATGTCTAAACCGCTGGCAACAAAAGTGAGTACACCCCTAAGTGAAAATGTCCAAATTGGGCCTAAGGTGTCAATATTTTCTGTGGCCACCATTATTTTCCAGCACTGCCTTAACCCTCTTGGGCATGGAGTTCACCAGAGCTTCACAGGTTGGCACTGGAGCCCTCTTCCCCTCCTCCATGACGACATCACGGAGCTGGTGGATGTTAGAGACCCTGCGCTCCTCCACCTTCCATTTGAGAAGCCCCACAGATGCTCAATAGGGTTTAGGTCTGGAGATGCTTGGCCAGTCCATCACCTTTACCCTCAGCTTCTTTAGCAAGGCAGTGGTCGTCTTGGAGGTGTTTGGGGTCGTTATGTTGGAATACTGCCCTGTGGCTCAGTCTCTGAAGGGAGGGGATGCTCTGATTCAGTATGTCACAGTACATGTTGGCATTCATGGTTCCCTCAATGAACTGTAGCTCCCCAGTGCCAGCAGCACTCATGCAGCCCCAGATCATGACACTCCCACCACCATGCTTGACTGTAGACAAGACACACTTGTCTTTGTACTCCTCACCTGGTTGCCACCACACACGCTTGGCACCATCTGAACCAAATAAGTTTATCCTTGTCTCATCAGACCACAGGACATGGTTCCAGTAATCCATGTCCTTAGTCTGCTTGTCTTCAGCAAACTGTTTGCAGGCTTTCTTGTGCATCATCTTTACAAGAGGCTTCCTTCTGGGATGATAGTGATACAAATCAATTTGATGCAGTGTGCGACATATGGTCTGAGCACTGACAGGCTGACCCCCCACCCCTTCAACCTCTGAAGCAATGCTGGCAGCACTCATACGTCTATTTCCCAAAGACAACCTCTGGATATGACGCTGAGCACTGCACTCAACTACTTTGGTTGACCATGGCGAGGCGCTGTTCTGAGTGGAACCTCTCCTGTTACACCGCTGTATGGTCTTGGCCACCGTGCTGCAGCTCAGTTTCAGGGTCTTGCCAATCTTCTTATAGCCTAGGCCATCTTTATGTAGAGCAACAATTCTTTTTTTCAGGATCCTCATAGAGTTCTTTGCCATGAAGTGCCATGTTGAACTTCCAGTGACCAGAATGACAGAGTGAGAGCGATAACACCAAATTTAATGCACCTGCTCCCCATTCACACCTGAGACCTTGTAACACTAATGAGTTACATGACACCGGGAAGGGAAAATGGCTAATTGGGCCCAATTTGGACATTTTCACTTAGGGGTGTACTCACTTTTGTTGCCAGCGGTTTAGACATTAATGGCTGTGTGTTGATTTATTTTGAGGGGACAGCAAATTTACACTGTTATACAAGCTGTACACTCACTACTTTACATTGTCGCAAAGTGTAATTTCTTCAGTGTTGTCACATGAAAAGATAGAATAAAATATTTACAAAAATGTGAGGGGTGTACTCACTTTTGTGAGATACTGTATATATATATTTATGGTCGTGGCCCTACGACTGAGACGTATATGGATCACATAAACACGAGCCAAGACTTACAACATAACATAGACCTGAGGTGTGCCTTGGTGGTCTGGTCGGTACGCCAAGAGAAGGGGGCATACCCAAGATAAGTAATGGATGATTGTGGAGAGAGAAGTGCTGAGAAGTGCCCTGAAAAACTGGATTGGGAGGGAGGGTATCGTGCACCGGAACTGACAAAGACCACAGGTGAGTGGTCTTGCTTAAATACCCTCTGGGCTCCTCCCATAAATTCAGGACACCATACTGGCCTTCTTTTATATATATATATATTTATACTATATTGTCAAAAGTATTGGGACACCTTCCTTTACACGCACATGAACTTTAATAGCATCCCAGTCTTAGTCCGTAGGGTTCAACATTGAGTTGGCCCACCCTTTGCAGCTATAACAGCTTCAACTCTTCTAGGAAGGCCGTCCACAAGGTTTAGGAGTGTCAATGGGAATGTTTGACCATTCTTCCAGAAGCGCATTTGTGAGGTCAGGCACCGATGTTGGAAGGTCTGGCTCACAGTCTCCGCTCTAATTCATCCCAAAGGTGTTCTATCAGGTTGAGCTCAGGACTCTGTGCAGGCCATTCAAGTTCCTCCACCCCAAACTCGCTCATCCATGTCTTTATGGACCTTGATTTGTGCAGTGGTCCAAACAATTTGGTGGAGGGGGGATTATGGTGTGGGGTTGTTCTTCAGGGGTTGGGCTTGATCCCTTAGTTCCAGTGAAGGGAACTCTTAAGGCGTCAGCATACCAAGACATTTTGGACAATTTCATGCTCCCAACTTTGTGGGAACAGTTTGAGGCCCAAGCAGTGTTGCCAACCTCCCGCAGCGTTTTTTACTGGCAAATCATGGAAAATCTTACTGGCAGAGCACATTTTTTACTGGCAACCTGAAAAATAACATAACTCCAATTTAAAACTAAGACAATTGATGTTTAAACCCAACATGGAAACACTGACAATACCCATATCAAGTAGTTTTCCCAGTTTACACTTAAAAAGTCAGCACAGCATGACAAATTATCAGACCCTGATATTTATAGACAGTTCTAAAAATCACTGATTTTTACAAACTGTCAGTAAATTTACTGACGGTTGGCAACACTGGGCCCAAGTAGAGTTGAAGCTGTTATAGCTGCAAAGGGTGGGTCAACTCAACTCAATATTGAACCCTACGGACTAAGACTGGGATGCCATCAAAGTTCATGTGTGTGTAAAGACAGGTGCCCCAATACTTTTGACAATATAGTGTATCTATACAGTATATATATATATACAAATGCACTCTCATAAATAAGTGTAAAGAAGGAGAGTGAATGGTGTCAGTAGAGCAGTGGTCGGTCGAAGGTAGGCTAAGAACTAAATGCATTTGTAATGCCCACCATTGTGCTTTGGATATTAGGTTTTTTAGTTATGATAAGATCATACCACCACTTTATAACTGGGCACCTTGGAGTCAGTGATCACCTTCCTCCATCGGCCACAGCCATGGTGGTTCCTGAGCTCTCCTCTTCCTCTGGGGAGCCCGGAACTGCAGGAAACCTCTTGCCAAGTAAGAGCAAAAGAAACTCAGGGAACAAGTCTTCCTTGATCCCTCCTGCGACTAATGACCCCGGAAGCGACTTGGACTATGTCACTTCCTCGGCTAGTGTAGCCAAGGATACAGCTATTCAAGCACGATCTGTGCATGAATAACTGTATTGGAGGCCAGAGGAGACATTGGAGGTCTAATAGACCCCTGATATTTCCATAAAGAGAACCTGTCACCTGCCCATGCTATCACATAGGGGACTTGTTACCTTTGTGATAGCAATAAAGTTTAAAAAAAAAAAAACATAAAAAAAAACCGTAAAAAAAAACAAAAAATCAACATCATCTTTTATATTTTACCAAAAAATGGGTATAATATTGTGTTTATTTGCACTAAAATTCATTTGCCACCATGCAAATATATTGTGCATTGCAACTACAACATTTTTATTCTCTGGGGTCTCTGCTTTCAGAAAATATAAACTTTTTGGGGGATATTTCCATCAAAAAATGCAGATGTGCAAGCATTTTTTTTAAAATTGCCATGATAGGCAAGTGGTCAATATGTAACTTTACATGTTATATCCTTGGTTTTTTATTTTTTAAATTTTTTTTTTAAATAGAACAATCATTTATACACTTCGGATCATTCCAATTTCACAATTTCCTGGAATCTAAGCCAGATCTAGTAACATTGGACTGTTACACCCCAAAAGACTATTTTACAACTTGTTTCTATTCTATTTCCTCCCAATGACTGCAGGCCACCAATGGCTGAACCTGAACAGAAGAGGTCCATTGTCTTCCTGTGTTACATTCCAGTCTGATGGAAATGATGGAAAGTTGCCCAACACTGTGGCCTGGTGCATATTCTAATGTAGCCACAACTGCAGCTCAGCTATGATGGGGGACAAATCTGCACTTCAAACGGAGATAATGCCAACCACCCCAGGTGGAGGAGATCATAGATAATGGGGGCAATGAGTCTGGTAAACAGGAGAGTGGGCAGAGCAGAGAAAAATAAAACCCGCATGGAAACTAAAGGCTTACTGAAACATAAACACGGAAAAAGGACAACGTCTGGTAATGACGAAACGTTCGTCGGGAGGGCGCGCTGACGTCACCGCGATCTGATCGTGAAACCTGTGAGACTTTTATGCCGGCTTTTAAATTGCTCAGCCATTGTGAGTAGTTTTTTATTCTTTTATTAAAGTATTCCTAAACAGTATCACGCTATGTGAGCTATTTTGTTTCTATGACCTGCATTTCCCACCGCCAATCGTTTGGACATCATATATCAGGAGCATTCAAGTAGAGATTTTGTGGGGAATTCCCTGCACCCCTGGCTGGGGATAAGCCATAGGTGGTTTTCCTCTATATTTCGGGTAAGCCTCCAGGATGTTGGTGGTGGAAAACAGCATGCCTTATCTAGCACCTTGGGTGAATAACCTTGGAAACCTGTTTGTGAATCACATTGTCCTCGTTTGAGTATGCATCTAAGAATGGAGACATATATGGACATTTAGGACTTTTTATTGGTCTATAATATATATTTGCTCATATCTTTCCTTTGATGAAAAAAAATTTTTTGAGTCATTCTATCGACTTGAGGATTGGGTATATTATCCAATTAGTGCAGCCCTCCCTTTTTCCTATTTATTCTATATACTGATTGTGTATATTGGCTGCTGCTCAGTTTGGAAGGATTAGCGCAGTATTTGTCTAGATTTTGCCTGAAACATAAACACGTCGGAAAACAGAATCGCTGAAAATTTTCTAATTGTGGTGCATGGTGGGCATTGTGGGCATTTTTTTGGCATCCCATTAAAAAAAAGCCCAAAAATTTTTAAAAATAAAGCTTTTAACCACTTGCCGACCGCCGATCGGCATCTGACGACGGCAAAGTGGCTCTTTAAGGCAAATCGCCATCATCTGATGGCGGCTGCCAGATCGCGCACAGTAAGCGCACGCGCGCCGCCGGAGGCGCGCCCGCGTGCTCACTGTGCCCGGGGAGGGCCAGGGAGCGGGTGCAGCGGAGTCGATCCACCCGCGATGCCCCCCCCCCGGAGTGAAAGAACGGAGGTCCGTGTAAGTAAACACGGACCTCCGTTCTGTGTGAGGGGGAAGGGCTGTGATCACTTCCCTTCTCCTGCTAGGGCAGTCCCCCCACAGTTAGAACACACCCAGGGAACACAGTTAACCCTTAGAGCGCCCCCTGCAGGTTAACCCCTTCACTGCCAATGGCATTTACACAGTAATGAGTGCATTTTTATAGCACTGATCGCTGTATGCCAATGGTCCCAAAAAAGTGTCAAAATGTTCCGACATGTCCGCTGAAATATCATAGTACCGCAAAAATCGCAGATCGCCGCCATTACTAGTAAAAAAATTAAAAAAAATAAAAACCCCAAAAATTAATTCTCATCAATCGTAAACGCAAAGCACTTTTGCGCAAACCAATCAATAAACGCCAATTGCGATTTTTTTTATCACAAATATGAGGAAGAATATAAATCGGCCAAAATTGATAAAAAAAAAATTTTTTTATATTTTTTTTTTGGATTTGTATTTTAGCAAAAAGTAAGAAATTTGGGTTTTGTCGCTCTTCTTTTGTTTATATTGGGGATCAGAAATGACGCAGCGGTGATCAAATACCACCAAAAGAAAGCTCTATTTGTGGGGAAAAAAAGGCGCAAATTTCGTTTGGGTACAACGCCGCACGACCGCGCAATTGTCAGTTAAAGCGACGCAGTGCCGAATCGCAAAAAGGGCTCCGGTCCTAAAGTGTGAAATCCTTCCGGGGCTGAAGTGGTTAATTAGTAATAGCAATGCTTTGTATCATAATCATAACTTTAGTGCAATTTTTAAAGATGGCCAATGATATAAAATGTACATTTTTTGTTTACTGATACTATATTGATTTGGTTGAACTCTACCGGATTTTCTGCTAGAGGGGGATCATTCATTTTAAGTGGTTGTAAACCCTCCATATACCCAATGAAGTGACTGGCCTCAGGTGATACACAGAGAGGAAACAAATCTTCCTACATACAGTAAGTCCTACATAAGCCCCTCTATTGTATAGACCAGGGGTCTCCAAACTATCTAAGGACAGGGCCAGTTTACGGTCCTTTAGGCTTTAATGCAGGCCAGACTATGACCAGTGGGAGTAGAAAATGCCCCGACATCAGTGGGCAAAAACAATACCCCATCATTGGTTTTAATGGGAAAAAGAAGGCACCCTTGTGAAGAATAGTGCCATCGGTGGTGCCAGCAGGAGGAATGGTGTCCCATCATTGGTGTTAGTTGATGGAATAGTGCCCCAAGGGCCAGATAAAGACAAGGCCACAGTATGGAGACCACTGGTATAGACCATTTTTTATCAACATGTATAACATAGAAGAATCCCTTTAACAAACATTCATGTCTCAGGGATCCCCTGTTAAAAAAAAAATCTACACTTCACAGTACATTACCATGAATAGTAAGTTGTATAACAATATATACAAAAAAAATCTGGAATACCTGTACTCCTGTGCTTTACATCAATGGCTTAAATGAATAATAAGGGAAAAAAAAAAGTAGTTGAAAATTGTAGTGTACCCTCGCATGGTGATCAGTGGATCAATAATTGCCTACATTGATGGTCAGTGGAAACGTGCCCTGGTGGTCAGTGGATAGGATGCCATTAGATTGGAGATCAGTGGGAAAGGTGCCCCCCTCACATTGATGGTTAGTGCAGAAGGACCTTCTTATTTTGTTAGTCAGTGCAGAAGGACCTTCCTATATTGGAGGACAGTGCAAAAGGCCCTTCTTATGTTGATGGTCAGTGGAGAAGGAACATTTTGGTGGTCAGTGCAGAAGGACCTTCTTATGTTGGTGGTCAGTGGAGAAGGAACCCTTTGGTGGTCAGTGCAGAAGGACCTTCTTATGTTGGTGGTTAGTGGAGAAAGAACCGTTTGTTGGTCAGTGCAGAAGAGCCTTCTTATGTTGGTGGTCAGTGGAGAAGGAACATTTTGGTTGTCAGTGCAGAAGGTCCTTCTTATGTTGGTGGTCAGTGGAGAAGGAACCCTTTGGTGCTCAGGCCAGAAGGACCTTCTCATGTTGGTGGTCAGTGGAGAAGGAACCCTTTGGTGGTTAGTGCAGAAAGACCTTCTTATGTTAGTGGTCAGTCCAGAAGGAACCCTTTGGTGGTCAGTGCAGAAGAGCCTTTTTATGTTGGTGGTCAGTGGAGAAGGAATCCTTTGGTGGTCAGTGCAGAAGGGCCTTCTTATGTTGGTGGTCAGTGGAGAAGGAACCCTTTGGTGGTCAGTGCAGAAGGACCTTCTTATGTTGGTGGTCAGTCCAGAAGGAACCCTTTGGTGGTCAGTGCAGAAGAGCCTTCTTATGTTGGTGGTCAGTGGAGAAGGAACCCTTTGGAGGTCAGTGCAGAAGAACCTTCTTATGTTGGTGGTCAGTGGAGAAGGAACACTTTGGTGGTCAGTGCAGAAGGACCTTCTTATGTTGGTGGTCAGTGGAGAAGGAACCCTTTGGTGGTCAGTGCAGAAGGACCTTCTTATGCTGGTGGTCAGTGGAGAAGGAACACTTTGGTGTTCAGTGCAGAAAGGCCTTCTTATGTTGGTAATTAGTACAGAAGGGCCTTCTTATGTTGGTGGTCAGTGGAGAAGGAGCCATTTGGAGGTCAGTGCAGAAGGGCCTTCTCGTGTTGGGGGTAGATGGAGAAGTACCTGTTATTTTGGTGGAGTTCATAGATAGCTAAAAAGGTAATTGGTGTCAGTGCTTACTTGTCTGAGAGACAGAACTATCTTAGTTCTTAAGGAATCCTTAGCAACTTTTGAAGGAACCTCAGAGTTCCATGAAATCCTGGTTGAGAAAGGCTGGTATATACAGTGTATCAATGGTGGAACTGAGGCATTAGGTTTATAACACAAAGCTGTATCTATTGAGCCTGTTATTTCCAGCTATGGTGAACACAGCTGACAAAAATTGATCTTTATGGAAAATAATGTGACTGTTCTTTGTGGAGCCTTAATGGGGTTAGGAACCCCCCCTGAGAAAACAAGGGAACTGAGGAAAAGTTCAGCTGTTGCTTGCACTGATCACATCATGAAACTTTGATTGGTTGGTAGTAAATTGCCCAACTTTGTTCCCTTCAACTCCATCAGATCAGCCCTGTTATATGGTGCACATACTTACTTTCATTCATACAGGATTTGTACAAGGTTTTGGCTTTTTTGAAGGCATCACGGTCATCCTGGTCTGGCATCTCCAATAAACCTAAACATATAAAAAAAAAAGTTTAAAAAAATACAAAATCAGATTTATAAATTATAAAAATTTAAAAAAAGGAGGAGCTCCAGGGTCCTTCAAAAAACTCTAAAGTCAGCAACTACAAACACTGCAGCTATTGACTTTTAATGTCGGTGTCTTACCTGTCCAGGAATCCAGCGGTGTCCCCATCTTTCAATCGGCTATTGGGTGCCGGCACCGCAGTCTTGCCTAAGGGAAACCAGCAGTGAAGCCTTGCGACTTTACATCCCATACCCTACTGAGCATGCGTGATGCACGCTGCTCTTTGCGAATGGGGCAGCTGCAGGCGAAGGAGGGGGGGGTGCAAACTTCCGGCTCAGTATGCCGCAGCAAACTGAGCGGGAAGTGGGGGCGGGTACATGTCAAAACCAGGTACCTGCCCCCCCCCCCAAAAGGTGCCAAATGTGGGAGCGGAGGGGAGGGGGAGGCAGGCAAGCAGAGCTTCCCCTTGTGGGTGGAGCTCCGCTTTAACTGTCCTTATAAGTAGAACCCTGGCAGGTTGTTTGCCATCTGAGTCCCATTGCCAAAGCAGGAAGTGAGAGAAAATCTCTTCAAAGTGAGGGAATCCCTGGTTGTCACCAGAACTAGTATCCCGTTGGAATATTTCCCCTCCATTAGGGTTGCACTTATACCGATACTGGTATCTGTGCCAATACTAAGCGTTTGCAGGAATATTGGTACTCCTACGAATGCTCCGATACCTGAAACTGATACTTTCAGGCTCGGTTCTTTCAGCTGTCAACGGGGTTCCCCCACTGACAGCTGAAATGTAAAGTTATCGGTTGTTAAGGAGCCGGGCCGCCACGTCTTAATAACCGATGAATCATTCAGCTGTCAGTGGGTTTCCCTGTTGACAGCTGAAGTGTAAACTGAAGTCCGGGCAACTGGAGCTTTCAAAAAAAAAAAAAAAAAAGCAGCTGGGAAATATTTATCAACAACATTGCTCAGCCACTAAAATGGGAAGGTAAAAAGAAACATTGTTTCCTTTTGTATCTTTCAGTTTCTCCATCTACAGATCAAAGGGATGAACTTCGATCTGCAAATGAAGTTTTAGACCCCTTTCACACTTGTGCAAGTTGTCCTGTGATTTGGGACTGCAAAGTCGCATGACAAGTCATCCCATTATTTCCAATGAGTACCGTTCATATTTGTACGACTTTCAAGTCATGCCGACTTCAAAGTAGTCCCTGCATTACTTTGGTCCAACTTTGATGCAACTTGATGTCCATAGACTTCAATGTTAAACCCTCAGTGCCCGTTCACACAGGGACGACTTGCGATCAGACTTGAGTTGCCTCAAGTCGCCCCAAGTCGCTTGACATTTGAAATCCCATTGAAATGAATGGGAGCCGTCTTAATATACACGACTGAAGTCGCACCGACTTCAAGGCGACTTCTGAAAAGGTTCCTCTACTACTTCTAGGCGACTTCTATCCGACTTGTGCCCATAGAATTCAATAGAAGTCGCCTCCAAGTCGGATCCCCAACTACATGGAAGCGAATTTACAGTTAATAGAATAGAATTTATTTTTAGGCAGCCCCCTCCCTCCCTTCTCTGATTGGTCAAGGCAAAGTCACCTGGCAAAAGTCATGTTGTAAAGTTGCCTGAGGTCCTTGAAGTCGCGCTGGAAGACGCGCTGAAGTCGCGGTGAATTCACCTAGCTAAGTCGCGCTGAAGTCGGGTCGCCCCTATGTGAATGCAAGCTCAAAGTCTCATGCAAATCGCACCTGAATAATATAGATGTGATTGCTGTACTACTTCTGTACGACTTTGTAATTTAATGTTTTCATTGTGCCAAAGTTGCAACAAAGGCGGACCAAAGTCGTACTGATCCCAAATCGCGTCAAAATCGCGGTTTTAATAAAAATTTGCAGTAAAATCACGTCAAAATCGTTGTAAAATCGCGGCAAAAAATTGTGGTAAAATCGGGTCGCACAAGTGTGAAAGGGGCCTAACCTGTCAAGTAAAAAAAATAATATATATATTTTTAATTAAACGTTCCTCTGTTTTAATCCCTTATCAACCCTTAATTTACTCTAATCAGCCTTAATTAACTCCTTATTCTCCTTCTTCATTTAATAATTACTTTCCTGTTTTTTTTTTGTCATTTCTATTTTATAAACTATTAACTACCTCCCACCCGCGCCATAGCCGAATGACGGCTACAGCGCGGCTCTAAAATGCCGGGAGGACGTCAATAGACGTCCTCCCATTTGGCTCGTGCAGGGCGCGCTCCCGCGGGCGCGAGCGGCGCGCGCACGTGCCGCCGCACACTGCGGGAGCGTGCCCGCGGGTCCGGCGGACCCGATGTCCGCCGGTGACCCGCGATCTCCTTTCAGAGAGGAGGAACGGGGAACCGCCGATGTAAACACGGCGGTTCCCCGTTCTGTGAGGGGGGGCATGCCAGATCTGCTGATCCCTGTCACTGGGATCAGTTAGATCTGTTATGTCCCGACCAGCCCCGCCCCCCCACAGTTAGAACACGCCCAGGGAACATTTGTTAACCCCTTCACTGCCCTCTGCTTGTTAACCCCTTCATTGCCAATGACATTTACACAGTAATCAGTGGACATTTAAATTTCTGATCGCTGTATAAATGTCATTGGTCCCAAAAATGTGTCAAAAACGTCCGACATGTCCGCCCCAATATCGCAGTACCGATAAAAATCGCAGATCGCCGCCATTACCAGTAAAAAAAATAAATAAAATAAAAACGCCATAAATCAATGTCCATAGTTTGTAGGCGCTATAACTTTTGCGCAACCCAATCAATAAACGCCGATTGCGATTTTTTTTACCAAAAATATGTAGAAGAATAAATATCGGCCAAAACTGATGAATAAATTTGTTTTTTTATTTTTGGATATTTATTATAGCAAAAAGTAAAAAATATTGTTTTTTTTCAAAATTGTCGCTCTTTTTTTGTTTATAGCGGTGATCAGAAATGACGCAAAGGCGATCAAATACCACCAAAAGAAAGCTCTATTTCTGGGAAAAAAAGGACGCAAATTTTATTTGGGTACAACGTCGCACGACCGCGCAATTGTCATTCAAAATGCGACAGCGCTGAAAACTGAAAATTGGTTCAAGCAGGAGGGGGGTTTAAGTGCCCAGTAAGGAAGTGGTTAATAATGAAAACTTTTTTTTTGTTTTTACACCTTTAACGTATATTTACAAGTTTCACATTGAAAAAAGCGCAACATTTAACCACTTCAGCCCCGGAAGGATTTCACACTTTAGGACCAGAGCACTTTTTGCGATTCGGCACTGCATCGCTTTAACTGACAATTGCGCGGTCGTGCGACGTTGTACCCAAACTAAATTTGCGTCCTTTTTTCTCCACAAAGAGAGCTTTCTTTTGGTGGTATTTGATCCCCTCTGCGTCATTTATGATCACCGATCAAAAGAGCGACAATTTTGCAAAAAAAAACAATATTTCTTACTTTTTGCTAAAATAAAAATCCAAAAAAGAAAATATAAAAAAAAATGTTTTTCATCGGTTTCGGCCGATTTTGCCGCGTTTATGGATAATGAGAATTAATTTCTGGGGTTTTTATTTTTTTTTATCTTTTACTAGTAATGGTGGTGATTTGCGATTTTTAGCAGTACTGCGATATTGCGGCGGACATGTCGGAACATTTTGACACTTTTTTGGGACCATTGGCATTTATACAGCGATCAATGCTATGAAAATGCACTGATTACTGTGCAAATGCCATTGGCAGTGAAGGGGGTTAACCTGGAGGAGGCGCTCTAAGGGTTAACTGTGTTCCCTCAGTGTGTTCTAACTGTATGGGGGCTGGGCTGACAGGGGGAGGGGAGTGATCACGGCTCCCATATACAGGTAGCCTGTGATCACAGCCCTTCCCCCTCTATGAGAATGGAGATCGGTGTTTACTTACACGGACCTCCGTTCTCTCACTGCGGGGGGAGCCATCGCGGGTAGCCGGCGGCGATTGAGTCTGCCCTACCCGCTCCTTGGCCCCCCCGGAACACCGTGAGCGCGATCTCGCAGCCGCCGTCATGTGACAGCGGTTTGCGATAACGAGCCACCTTGCCGCCGTCAAACTGCGGTTGGCGGTCGGGAAGTGGTTAAAAAAAATAAAAAATATTTAATCTATAAATAACTTTTCAATGCTTTGTACCGTTGCGGTAAGTATCGGTAATTGGTATAGGCCAGTACTGCAAAAAAAAAAGATTCGGTACTCGTATTTGTTGTAAAGAAAATGGTATCGGTGCATCCCTACCCTCTATTCTTGTTCTGGTGACAAACAAAAATGTAGGATTTTCTATCAGTTTCGGTGATAATTGAATAAACACCCGGCCGGGGTTCTAATCCCTTTCCACTCTATCCAAAAATAAAAAATAAAAAAAAAGTTTTGCCTTAATTTTTCAGTAAGCTGGGCCCATTTCACGTAGATTTGGAGAGCCTTACCTTTTAAAATAATCTCCATTTCATCTCGGAGAATATCGAATATGCTGTATCGAGAGCTGGTTTCTGGGATAACATGCTTGTTCAGCCAGCCGCCACAGGCGTACTGGTAGAAATCAGTGCAAGGTTCTATAGAGGGGTCCATGTTCTGGATAATTCTTGCAGCTAGGGGAAGAAACAACAATAAGTTAATAAAAATATATCTTAAAATCATATCAAATATCACATAAAACGTAAATACAGGGCCGGCGCCAGCATAAGGCAGGCCAAGTAGCCGCCTGAGGGCGCCAGGAGAGGGTGGGCGCTAAACCTAGGGCTTCTCTCAAGAAAAGCTTATGCTGCCGCCGCCCCCCGTCTAAGTACATACCTGCGGTTACACATCCAGTGGTCGTGCATATAGTCTCTGAAAAAAAAAAAAAATAATTTCAGGAGTTTTTCTCTACTTTTTAAATGTGAAGTCCATAAGGCACACTAGAAATCTGCAAATATATACAAATAGCATCTAAAGCTCCTGAAGTTACAGTAGGGTCAGTCACCTCCCAACCTCCCAGCCTCAAGGCCAGAGGCTCTAATAGGCTTCAAAAAAAGGGTGAGCTCAGGGGGAAGAGCCCTGCGCTCCAATCTCACCCAGTTGTGTGACGATAGCGAATTAATATTCACTGATCATCCTCCCGGGCAATCTGGTCCTGAGACCCGTCACCCGATTGGCTGAAGGGACAGGCGATCCTATTGGACGTCTAGGAGGAGAAGGGAGGAGACGCATGGCGGAAGCCACCGTAATGCACAGGAGGAAGAGGAGACAGTAAGTCTTTTATTTTTCAACTTCCTTTAAAGGAGATCGATGATCACAGCATGCACCTTCATTTTATAACAACAGCGTTGTAATAAAAATTCAAACAATAGTTATTTTTGATAATTCAATAAAAGTTTACTTGAAAAATCTCCTTTCATGTGTCAAGTTTTCCTTCCCAAAACATCATGGATTTCCTGCGTGCTTTGCAGCTTCTCTGCCAATTCTAAGGACTACATATCCCATGGTACCTTGCTGCCTGCAAGCTGTGATTCCTGTACTGACTCGGCCTCCTGAAACTCCTCCTCTCAGCACCTCTGTAGTTCTGAGAGGTTATGAACTTTAAATTTATATATAGGCAGGGCTTTTTTCTCAGGAACTTCCCCACTTCTGAGTCCCTCCTCGTCTCCGCCCCCTACCCACCTCCAAGCACTGTCCCATGGTTCCACCCCCTACCCACCATCCAGTACTACCCAGGGTCGTCTTTAATATTGATTGGACCCTGGGCAAACATTTTCTTGGGCCCTCCAGAATCCACTTATCGACTATTTGCGGGCTCAAGGGACAGCTGCTTTGGGCCCCACAACAATGGCTGGGCCCAGGGCAACTGCCCGTTTTGCCCTGTGTTAAAGATGACCCTGGTACTATCCCAAGTATCATTTTATGATGCTAAATAATTTGCATGGAATTTTTTATTGTCTAATAACAAGAAAATCAGTAAAACAGATCCCCTGGAGCCAGCAACAATAGATCCCTCACACAACAACAGACACCCACAGCAACAATGGACCCCACCCCAACAACAATAGGTTGCCCCAAGCAAACAATAGTTCCCCCCCCACACAACAATAGACCCACCCCCACAGCACAACCAAATACCACCCCCATGAATCAAAAGATTCACCCCAGCAATATTAAACCCCCCAGCAGCAACAACAGATCTCCAAGCAGCCAGCATCAATAGACTCTCCAGCAGCCAGCAACAATAGATCTCCCCCTCAACAGTAGACCCCTACCAGCAACATAAGATCCCCAGCAACAATGGATCCCCCGCCAGCAACAATAGACCCTCACACAAAAACAGATCCCCACCATTGTAAATAGATCCCCCAGCAGCCAGCATCAATAGACCCTCCAGCACACCCCTTGCCATTACATACATTCAGTGCTGGAGGTGCCGGAACTGCGTTCCCCCATGTTCCTGCTGAAAAAAAGCCTTGTATATAATTATTAGTTAAGGAAGATGTTTCAGGTCGATTGTTTTAATGTGTTTTGTTCCCCAGGGGCTAAAGTGCATGAACTTTGTCCTACCTTCCTATGTGCTGCCTAAGACCGGCTGTGAGGTCAGAAAAGCCACCCCTCCGTCCTCCACAGCCATTCTACAACGCAGCTAACAAGGAGTTGGCTGCTCTGACAGACAGCAGGTTTCTCCTTCTCCAAGCACTGGCCAGCTTGCTGGGAACATTTTATCTGGCAGACCCCTTCTCCTGCACTCCTCATGAGATCCTTGTCTCGGGTAAATGTTTGGAGATGGAGGAAGATGTCCATGGAGGGGAAAAAGGGTGCTCTGTCCAACTTCATAGCTAACCTTAGACAGTACATGGGAAGATCATCCAAAGCGCTTTATGAAATGTGCCCCCTGGGGGACAGAAAGCCTTATTAAAAATGGAACTGGGACTGGGCCAGTCAAGTTCCTCCACCCCAAACTCGCTCATCCATGTCTTGATAGACCTTGCTTTGTGCACTGGTCCAAACCATTTGGTGGAGGGGCATGGGCGTCCGCAGAACTTTTTCCAGGGGGGGGCATAATTTCAAGGTCATCCATGCTCTGCCCCTTTTTGACAATGTCATAATTACATTATCACGGTCAGAGACTGCAGACGTAGTACAGGAGATGGTCAGAGACTGCAGACGCGATACAGGAGATGGTCAGAGACTGCAGACGCGATACAGGAGATGGTCAGAGACTGCAGACATGATCCAGGAGATGGTCAGAGACTGCAGACATGATCCAGGAGATGGTCAGAGACTGCAGACATGATCCAGGAGATGGTCAGAGACTGCAGACATGATACAGGAGACGGTCAGAAACTGCGGACATGATACAGGAGACGGTCAGAAACTGCAGACATGGTACAAGAGACAGTCAGAGACTGCGGACATGGTACAGGATACTGTCAGAGACTGCAGACCTAGCACAGGAGACAGTCAGAGACTGCGGACATGGTACAGGAGACGGTCAGAGACTGCGGACATAGTACAGGATACTGTCAGAGACTGCAGACCTAGCACAGGAGACAGTCAGAGACTGCGGACATGGTACAGGAAATGGTCAGAGACTGAATACATGGCCCAAGAGACTGTCAGAAACTGCATACATGGCTCAAGAGGATAAGGACCTAGTGGGGAACCCCTGATCTGATCCCTGATTCCAGGGGGGGGGCAATTGCCCCCCCCTTGCCCCTACCTGCGAACGTCCATGTGGAGGGGGGATTATGGTGTGGGGTTGGGCTTGGCCACTTAGTTTCAGTGAATGGAACTCTTAAGGCATCAGCATACCAAGACATTTTGGACAATTTCATGCTCCCAACTTTGTGGGAACAGTTTGGGGATCGGCCCTCCCTGTTCCAACATGACTGCCCACCACTGCACAAAGGATCTGCGGGAAAAGGTAGTTGAGCTGTATAAAACAGGAAAAGGATATAAAAAGACATCCAAGGAATTGAGAATGCCAATCAGCAGTGTTCAAAATCGAATCTAGAAGTGGAAAATGAGGGGTTCTGTTGAAACCAAACCACAGTCAGGTAGACCAACTCAACATTTCAGCCACAACTGGGCTTTTTTTCAAGCGGAATGGGCAGCTTTACCATCTGAGAAGATAAAGAGCCTCATCCACAAACCCACAAAATACTTCAAGCTGTCATTAATGTTAAAGGGGGCAATACACGGTATTAAGTTAAATTTTGGTCTCATCACTCCAAATGACTTTGTGGCAGAAGGTTTGAGGCTTGTCTCTGTGCTGTTTGGTGTATTGTAAGCGGGATACTTTGCGGCATTTGCGTAGTAATGGCTTTCTTCTAGGGACTCAACCATGCAGCCCATCTTTCTCCTTATTGTGCATCTTGAAACAGCCACATCACATGTTTTCATAGAGTCCTGTATTTCACCTGAAGTTATTTGTGGGTTTCTCTTTGCATCCCTAACAATTTTACTGGCAGTTGTGGTTGAAACCATAGTTGGTCTACCTGGCCGTGGTTTGGTTTCAACAGAACCTCTCATTTTCCACTTCTTGATTAGAGTTTGAACACTGCTGATTGGCATTCTCAATTCCTTGGATATCTTTTTATATCCCTTTCCTGTTTTATACGGATAAACGACCTTATCCCGCAGATCCTTTGACAATTCTTTTGCTTTCCCCATGACTCAGAATCCAGAAACATCAGTGCAGCACTGGATGAAAGATGCAAGGGTCTGTCAGGAGTCCAGAAACTCATTGACCTTTTATACACACACACTAATTACAAGCAAACAGATCTCAGGTGAGGATGGTTACCTTTAATAGCCATTCAAACCCCTTTGTGTCAACTTGTGTGCATGTTATCAGGCCAAAATCACCAGGGTATGTAAACTTTTGATCAGGGTAATCTGGGTAGTTTCTGTTGTCATGATATAAAAAGAGTAAACACAGTTGATTGATAATAAATGGCTTCAGCCAAACACCAACCATGAGTGAAAGAAATGTTTTTGTGTTCTCATTCATATTCTCTGAAAAATGGACAAGAAGTCATAAATTCTGCCAGGGTATGTAAACTTATGAGCACAACTGTGTGTGTATATATATATATATATATATAGAGAGAGAGAGAGAGAGAGAGAGAGAGAACAAATGAGAAAAATATAGTACTGTTGTC
>BLSH010305606.1:41967-52062 GCA_018402905.1 Glandirana rugosa | reverse complement strand
GAGAGAGAGAGAGAGAATAGGGCGAGAGAGAGAGAGAGAAGAGAGAGAGAGAGAGAGAGAGCGGGATAAGAGAGAGAGAGAGAGAGAGAGAGAGAGAAGAGAGAGAGAGAGAGCGGGATAAGAGAGAGAGAGAGAGATAGTAATACATTTAAAATTATTAGTTAATTATTAACAATATAATAAACAGCTTTTATTAACATGGCCCTAAAATAGATTTTTATTGATCCTACATTATGGAAATTCCATCTGTAAAGTGACACCATCATTTGACTTTGTAATGGCCACAGTGTTATGGCAGGACTGGGAATATTGGTCCAGATATCTGGTCACTGAAGTCTCTGAGATATACAAAAAAAGAAGCCAGCAGACAGTTCAACTAGAGTCGGTACCAATGTTATCCGAACTTTACCCCGGACCCCGAACCCCATTGAAGTCAATGGGGACCCAAACTTTTCGCCACTAAAATGACTGTAAAAAAGTCCTGGAAAGTGCTAGAGGGCTGCAAAAGGAAGAAAAATGGGAGATGTCATTAGATTTGCAATCTGTCCCTCAAAGCAGTAGTAATCTCTACCTAGTCCAGTATCAGATCGTTCTGTAATGGAGGATGAGAGATCTTTCTGTAATGCAGGATGAGATGTTATAGATCTACAATCTGTCCCTCAAAGCAGTAGTAGTAATCTCTACCTAGTTATTAGATCTACAATCTGTCCCTCAACAATCTGTCCCTCACAGCGCCGGCAGCATCCTCTCCCTACACTACCCAGAGAGCATGTGACATGCAGCACTGTGACTCCAGCCTCATATAGAGGCTGGGTCACATGATGCACTGGCCAATCACAGCCATGCCATTAGTAGGCATGGCTGTGATGGCTTCTAGGGAAAACCAGTGAAACGCTTGTTGATTGGCTGCCCTGCAGCTATTCAACATGCGTGATAAAATACCAGAACCCGAACCTGGACTTTTTTCTCAAACGTTCGGGTTCGGTACACGGACACCCGAAAGTTCGGTACGGACCCGAACTTTATAGTTCGGGTTCGCTCAACTCTAATTTCAACGTTCCGCCAACCACACAAAACTAAAATTGCCCATTATTGACTGATATTCTTTATTTCCATAACATGCAGACTGTAGATTGGAGAATGAGTGTTTTAATAAACTCTGTTAAACTTCCCATAATACCATGCCCTCCGCATTCTTTTCCACACTAAACACCTCATTTCTCATATTTTTGGAGAGCCAATGGCCATTATAACGCCGTGTAATGCCTTTTTCCATATCCAAAGCACGAATGACTCTGACATCTTCATTCCAGAGAAAACATCCTCGTTCCACCAACAATGTAAGTTCTTCATGAACTTCAGCTAGATGCCACTCTTATCCAACACAAATACAAGATGATGTCTCAAATTCCTAAGCTATCCTGATGGCCATTGGCACCTCGCTAGGACTTATTGGTAGAGGAGTTAGGTTACATAAGATTCTTGAGGCTTTTATTGCTTATTTCCTTAGAGCTAAAAGCAATATTTGGAATTCAAGGCAGTACAGCAAATATCGGTTATAGAAGGACTCAAGTCAAGCAGTTATAACAGCTTTGTGAGTTTAGAACATCGAATGACCAGTCCTAGAAAATGTTATGTCTGAAAACCCTTAAATGAGAAAGTGGCGGTGGTGTTTTTAACAGTTTAACCTGTCAACCTATTGTAGCACCTTCCTAGCATAGGTTGCTAGGCACATTTAGCGTTGGCTCCTTTGGTACTAAAGGAAGCAATAATTGCTTGTTCTGGTCTGCTCAGGGTCTCACAGGCTAGGAGTTTGATTACTTTCTCCTGCCTTTGGAAGAAGCTTCCAGGACTTAGGGTGGGAGCTTCAAATCAACCAGCCTGAATATTTATGGGGCTTCAGCATATCTCTGAAGGGGAAGAGTCCAGTGGGGGGCTAGAGTGTGGATAAATAATTTGAGACACTGGAGAGCGGAAAGGGTTCCAGAATTGCAGGGGATGTTGCTGCCAGACAGCCCATGGGCTCAACAGCTGCCTGCTTAGGAGACCTAGGAAGGGCTAGGTATAAAGACTCAAATTTAATTTTCTCAGAACTGACTGCAGAACCACACCACAGGGCATCTGGTCCTGAGTGGCGCAATCTCACTCACTGGTTTGGGTCCAGAGGAAGCTGCAAGGAGGCAGGTGTGTTGGAGATGTGTAAGTAGTGACCTAATGCTGATCCCTGAGACTGCATGCTGGACATTGCACTGGGTACCGATAGTTGCACATTGGCGCAGGGTAACCAGATGCCCAAAGACTACCCCCATGGTCTTCGGCTATAGGGTCTTGGACCTTTCAGTATTACCTACTACTAGAAAGACTGTCCTCTGTTCACCAACCGCTGTGGAGAATTTTGGAGTGTCTCATGCCCCAATCCCCATCCTGTTCTCAAATATACCAGCAATAAACTACAAAAACAGACAACCCCTAGACTTTTTATTGGAGCCGGATTGAATGAACTGCTGTGGTTCCTGTTTTGGAGAGAACCATTTAAAATAAGCAGCCTCTGCGGGGTTAAGCTACATTTTAAAAAGCAAACATCTTGTCTAAAAGTAGGTGCCACAATGTGCTTGCTATTCTTCAAGCCCCCTGATCCTGAATATGGTTGGACACAGAAATAATTATATAGGAGATAAAGCTGCTGGTTTTGTAGCAGGAGGCATGAGACTGTGGAGTTGGTTTACTAAAGGCAAATAGGCAGTTCAGTTTGCAAGGGAATTTACCATTATTTTTTTGAATTATAGGCAAGAAAAATGAATGCTTTTTTTTATTTCCCTTGCACATGATTGGGTACTTCTTGCAAAGTAAATTTTCTTCACATTGGCTAAGCCAAGAGAAAATCCCGCTGCAAAGTGAATAGTGTCAGTAATCAACAGCAGATATGGTCAGATCTCCATGTCTACACTAAAGCCTCGTACACACGAGCCGATGGTTGGTCAACCGAACGTCCAACTTTTGTCTAAATTGGGCGACGGCGGTTTGGTCTAGCGTACTAACGTGAATCGGCCAACAAAGACGAACGTAGTGACGTGTTCCGAGCGTGTAACGAGGAATGTGATTTGTGAATTAGGAACACAGGTTACACGACTGAACAATTCCTGGATTCCCAGCATGCGTGTTTACACTTCCAACATTTGGTTGGTCAACTTCCGTACACACGCGCCAACAATCGGTCAACTCCTTGTTGGCCAACACAAATTTTCTAGTCTCGTCGTCCAGCTTCTGTTGGATGACGACTGGAAATCGGCTGTAGAATCGTGCGTACACACGATTGGATTTTCGGCCAACAGGCTTTGGAAGACCGTTGTTTACCAACCATCGGACCGTGTGTACGGGCCTTTAGGAAACTGGTGCCAGACTGCATATACCTTAAGGGAGTTTTATTTACAGTGAAACAAAATCCATCCAAACACCAACACACAGCAAACATAAAAATATAAGTCATAAAATAAAAAATTGTTATTGCGCTAATAGTGTCTATAAAGCTGCAACTGTGATAATGGCACAGTATAAAACATAAATAAAATAAAGTTGCGCTAGATAAGTAGATATAAATACTTGCTTGGTGTGAAAAATCAAATCAAATGTGAAAATAATAACTCAGATATAGATCACCACGACAACATGAGTGCACATGGGGAAATTAATTCCAAAGTATAAAAGTGCAAAAAAGTGCAAAAAGTCTAAATTAAACAGTCTTAAATAAAGTCCAGATTAACTGTGTATGAAATGGTTCCCGGAGTTTAGAGTTGAGACCAGCAAATAAGTCCACCAAAGGCATCCAGAAGAGACAACCCAACCACCAGCAAGGACATGCACACCCTAGGTGTTATGGGGAGATACCCTTACCAGACTCTGTGGACACACTATCGCTAGTGGGTCTGATACGTCAGCAGATATTACCCTCTGCAAGGTATACGGAGGAAAACTTCTTCCTCTAAAAATGTCCAGTCTCGCAAGCAGCGAATAAATTGTCCCGATTCACCAATACAGAGCAACATAAAGCAGAGAGAACTCCATAGCGTGAATCCGTTAAAATAAATTTATTTGAAATACAGAAAGGTACTCACATTTGATGAAGGAATTCATGCATAAAAAGCCAGCACAAACGATAAAAACAGTACACATCCCCGTGTCCCGTAGTACGTAGCCATGGTGACGTCAGTCCGTAGCTCCGCCCGACATGTTTCGTCATACGTGACGTCTTCCAGGGGCACGCCCCTGGAAGACATCACGTATGACGAAACATGTCAGGCTTTTTATGCATGAATTCCTTTATTAAATGTGAGTACTTTTCTGTATTTCAAATAAATTTATTTTAACGGATTCACGCTATGGAGTTCTCTCTGCTTTATGTTGCTCTGTATTGGTGAATCGGGACAATTTAATCGCTGCTTGCGAGACTGGACGTTTTTAGAGGAAGAAGTTTTCCTCCGTATACCTTGCAGAGGGTAATATCTGCTGACGTATCAGACCCACTAGCGATAGTGTGTCCACAGAGTCTGGTAAGGGTATCTCCCCATAACACCTAGGGTGTGCATGTCCTTGCTGGTGGTCGGGTTGTCTCTTCTGGATGCCTTTGGTGGACTTATTTGCTGGTCTCAACTCTAAACTCCGGGAACCATTTCATACACAGTTAATCTGGACTTTATTTAAGACTGTTTAATTTAGACTTTTTGCACTTTTTTGCACTTTTATACTTTGGAATTAATTTCCCCATGTGCACTCATGTTGTCGTGGTGATCTATATCTGAGTTATGATTTTTACATTTGATTTTATTTTTCACAGTAAGCAAGTATTTATATCTACTTATCTAGCGCAACTTTATTTTATGTATAAAAATATAAGTGAACAAAAACTGTTAACTATATACAGTATATACAAAATGAGGAACACAAAAGGCACGGAAAACTGGAGGTGCAGAGAGTGAATGGGAAGGGGGAACCAAGACCGGAATCGGAAACAAGAGAGAGCAGGTACAGGCATGGGTGTCCGCAGGTAGGGGCAAGGGGGGGCATTTGCCCCCCCCCTGGAATTAGATCAGGGGTTCCCCACTAGGTCCTTAATTCTGGGCAGTTCGGAGCGGTCACATGATCGCGTGAAACCACTCCTCCAGTCCGCCCCACCTGCTGCGGATGGAAGGCCGGCTGCGTCCTCCCAGCCAGGGACCGCGTGGAGAACGCTTCACCTCTAACCTGCATGGCCGGGACCACTCAGCATTGATCGATTAGGACGGGTGAGCTTCTCTTACTTCTCCCTCTCCCCACGGACAATGTGGCTATCAGCGCTGATCTGCTCTCTTCACACAGTCTGCAAAGACCCGGAACTGAGCACCGCCAACGGCAGGTCCTGCACGGACTTCACACGGCCTCCTGGCAACTACCACACACACCGCCCCATTGACTGCTTAAGGTGTGCCCCATGTGCACTTGGGGACCGGAGGTTCCTTCATGAACCCCGAAGACACGGGCCATTATAGCTAAGTATATGCTCCTCATGTGAGCCTCCTTTACTCCCCCCCGGTCTTCATTGTGCCTCCCTGCATGAGACCAACCAAGACCTTGAAATTATGCCCCCCCCCTGGAAAAAGTTCTGCGGACGCCCATGGGTACAGGGCAGCAGGATGCAGCGAACAGGGCAGGAACAGGATAAATGGCAACAGGCTCTGGCGGCAGCAACTAAAAACAATGGAGCAAGAGGCACCAAAAGGGAGGACCTAAATACCATCCCAGCAACCAACATTGGGTAGAGACTGAATATTGGAAACTGCTGGCTGCTGGGAGACACCTGCTGTGTGACAGTGGAACTACAATGTTCCAGGGAACCACAGTGCCACCAGCAGGCGATCCAGGTCCCGACAAACAGCCTATTTGCCTTTAGTAGAGTGACCACTATGTGTATGAGATGTAATCTCAGGAGTTCTTTCTTGACAAGTTGAGTTAACTTGTAAGAAGCTGTTGGGTGATCGGGTGATTCAAACTTGCTATTGGCTGTTGAGGCACTCATATTGCATTCTGGGATGCCAGGAAGAGTAGGAAAAACCTTCAACTTAACCCTCAAGCCAACATTAAGAGGTTTCAGCTGTGTTTGAAGAGGTTCATAGACATTTTTCCCAATCCAATGGTCATTTGTCTGGATCAGGCATTGATTATCTGGTGACTAAAGTGGGCTGGTGTGTAGGCTATGAATTACAGGTATGATGTGTAGGATGCAGCACTTACAGGATGCACAGCAGCAAGGGGGATGAGAGATTCAGGGTCCTAGGGAGCGTGGTAGAAGGAGGGTAGAGGAAGGTGGGATGGAGCCGTGGGGCAGCCTGCCCGTGGAGTAGAAGCAACTCTGTCAAGGTAGCAAAGGAGAGAAGCGGCGCCCCACTTGGTGCAGCATTTAGTATAAAAACACATTTTATTAAAATTACACTTACAGGAATAAGGTGTACTTTGGGTATCGAGATAATGTAGTCCTGGGATTTTCCTCCGGGATGTGCCTGGTGGTGGTGCCAGGACACCAGGACTGTAGGACCTGCACCACCACCAGGCACATCCCGGAGGAAAGTCCCAGGACTACATTATCTTGATGTCCAATGTACACCTTATTCCTGTATGTGTAATTTTAATAAAAATGTATTTTTATACTAAATGCTGCACTTAGTGGGGCGCCGCTTCTCTCCTTTGCTATGAATTTAAGGTATATCCTGGTACTGTTTAGCATTTGACATGTTCATTTTAAGAGCAGTAGAGAGACTTTAGTTGAGACAGAAGGTGGACAGTTGCAAGAAAATGGAAGGGGGATTTGACTTTGCAAATGTTGGAAAGTCTGAACATTTTTGGCATGGTCCATTTAAAATGAATAGGCCAGTAAAATAATTACTATTCATGTTACTTTTAATTGGTGCGGCAGTCTGAAGTTAAACAGAGACAGTGACCTCATAAAATAAATGGCAAATTTGTGTCTCAAGTTTCCACTGTGGAATTGTACGCTAGCATGGAATGAGGCCAACATTCAGGAGTATTAAGCTTCATATTTTAATACTTGTTTGAAAGTAGACAGTAAATAGAACATTAAATGTAAAAATAAAAGGCCAGCTGAAATGTGATTTATAATTGAAGAGAAGTGCTATTGTGTGTGTTAAAACATTATAGCTTCAAAAAGTCCCCTTTTTTGTGCTTTGTTTTTTTAGGGATCCCAGTTGTACACCTGTTGAGTAATAGGAGAGGACGTCTATTCTTTACCCCTCCAAACCCAGCTTGCATGGTGCCTATGGTTCACTAGAGTCCTATAGTATGGAGCCCTCAGGGTTTCACATACTTTGGGGTGGTCCTTAAAGCGGAGTTCCACCCTAAAGTGGAACTTCCGCTGGTTGGATTCCTCCCCCCCTCAGGTGTCACATTTGGCACCTTTCGGGGGGGAGGGGGAAGAGGACACCTGTCTTTAGACAGGTGTCCTTTTCCACACTTCCGGGAGCTCTGGCCGGCGGACGCGGCCGCTGACATCAGAAGCCCGACTCCCTCCTCCCTGCTCGCTCTGCTACTGGCCGCCTGGCCAGTAGCAGAGCGCGGCAGAGCTCGCGCATGCGCAGTAAGGTGCCCGGCGTGAAGCTGTACTGCTTACACGTCCGGGTTCCCTTACCCGCGATGGAGGCGGCTGCACCCGTACCCCGATCCGAAGATCGGCGGCGGGTGCCGACATCGCTGGACTCCAGGACAGGTAAGTGTCCTAATATTAAAAGGCAGCAGCTACTGTATGTGCAGCTGCTGACTTTTAATTTTTTTTTTTAGCCCGGACCTCCGCTTTAAACTTACTAAACAGAGGTCCAGTTTACCGTCCCTCAGACTTTAGGGGAGGCAGAATGTGACCAGTTGGAATAGACAATGTCTCAGGCTTGGTGGTCAGTAGGAGTAGAAAAATTACACAGTGCCAGTGGTTAATAGGAGGAGTAAAAGTGCCTCATCATTGGTGTCAGTGGGAGGAATAGTGTCCCATCATTGGTATCAGTGGGAGGAATAGTGCCCCATCATTGGTGTCAGTGGGAGGAATAGTGCCCCATCAATGGTGTCAGTGGGAGGAATAGTGCCCCATCATTGGTATCAGTGGGAGGAATAGTGCCCCATCATTGGCATCAGTGGGAGGAATAGTGCCCCATCATTGGCATCAGTGGGAGGAATAGTGCCCCATCAATGGTGTCAATAGAAGGAATAGTGCCCCATTGTTGTTGTCAGTGGGAGGAATAGTCCCCCGTCATTGGTGTCAGTGGGAGAAAAAGTGCATCATCATTGGTATCAGTGGGAGGAATAGTGTCCCATCATTGGTATCAGTGGGAGTAATAGAGTCCCCCATCATTGGTGTCAGTGGGAAGAATAGTGCCCCATCATTGGTGTCAGTGGGAGGAATAGTGCCCCATCAATGGTGTCAGTGGGAGGAATAGTGCCCCATCATTGGTGTCAGTGGGAGGAATAGTGCCCCATCATTGGCATCAGTGGGAGGAATAGTGCCCCATCATTGGCATCAGTGGGAGGAATAGTGCCCCATCAATGGTGTCAATAGAAGGAATAGTGCCCCATTGTTGTTGTCAGTGGGAGGAATAGTCCCCCGTCATTGGTGTCAGTGGGAGAAAAAGTGCATCATCATTGGTATCAGTGGGAGGAATAGTGCCCCATCATTGGTATCAGTGGGAGTAATAGAGTCCCCCATCATTGGTATCAGTGGTAGGAATAGTGCCCCATCATTGGTGTCAGTGGGAGGAATAGTGCCCCATCATTGGTGTCAGTGGGAGGAATAGTGCCCCATCATTGGTGTCAGTGGTAGGAATAGTGCCCCATCATTGGTATCAGTGGGAGGAATAGTGCCCCATCATTGGTGTCAGTGGGAGGAATAGTGCCCCATCAATGGTGTCAATAGAAGGGATAGTGCCCCATTTTTGTTGTCAGTGGGAGGAATAGTCCCCCGTCATTGGTGTCAGTGGGAGGAATAGTGCCCCATCATAATTAAATAGGAAAAATGTATCGCGCTTAGGATTTTGTTACTCCGCTGCTGCCCTCCAATAATTCCCTCCCGTGGGTGGGATTGATGTACGGTATTTGATATGGTTGGATATGGCGCTGCCTGAGTGTTGGGTTTTTGAATGTAGTTTGGAAAATGTGCTAGTATGGTGTGCTAGTATGGGGGTGTACCTTTGACCATGTACAAAGCCCCTATAGTACAACCCTCATGTGTAACGTTATTATTTATAAAGTGCATGCATGCTCAAATAAAATCATGTGGGTCTTAATGTTTCAGAGTGTCATATCATGATAAACAATTGTGTGAAAACACATGCAGTCCAAAATAAAACCTGACTGGTGATATATACAAGTGTACACAACGTTGAAAAAAAATTCATAAAATAACATCAACTAACAAATAATAAAATATTTGAATAATGTGCTAGTATATCAGAAAAACGAAAATAATTATTTTATGAAACTGATAGAGGTACTGAAAAAGGTATGCTCATAATAGTCTGTTTGATTTGATCATAGGCAAATGTTCACAGTTTGCTTTAGCTCCTGTTGTTCTGAAAACCAAAGGATGTCAGATGGTCCCCCATCATTGGTGTCAGTGGGAGGAATAGTGTCCCATCATTGGTGTCAGTGGGAAGAATAGCGCCCCATCATTGGTATCAGTGGTAGGAATAGTGCCCCATCATTGGTGTCAGTGGGAGGAATAGTGTCCCATCATTGGTGTCAGTGGGAAGAATAGTGCCCCATCATTGGTATCAGTGGGAGGAATAGTGTCCCATCATTGGTGTCAGTGGGAGGAATAGTGCCCCATCATTGGTATCAGTGGGAGGAATAGTGTCCCATCATTGGTGTCAGTGGTAGGAATTGTGCCCCATCATTGGTATCAGTGGTAGGAATAGTGCCCCATCATTGGTATCAGTGGGAGGAATAGTGTCCCATCATTGGTGTCAGTGGGAGGAATAGTGACTGTGGTTACTATCCTGTGATAAGGAGGGTGACTGTGGTTACTACCCTGTGATAAGGAGGGTGACTATGGTTACTACCCCGTGATAA
>BLSH010305606.1:9356-22560 GCA_018402905.1 Glandirana rugosa | reverse complement strand
CTTCATGTCGAGACTTTCATCTAACCCTAGGGTTAGAAAACCATCCAGATTGGGATCCCAATCTACTTTCAGAGCTGTACTTCCTAAGGTAAGACCATAGCAATAGATTGTGGTCCACCTTTACCTTCAGAGCTGTACTCCCTAAGGTAAGCCCATATCGATACATTGGGTTCCACCTCTACATTTCAGACCTGTACTTCCTCAGGTAAGCCCATTCCAATAGATTGGGGTCCACCTCTACTTTCAGAACTGTACCTCCTAAGGTGAGCCAATACTGATAGATTGGGGTCCACCTCTACATTTCAGAGCTGTACTTCCTAAGGTAAGCCAATACCAATAGATTGGGGTCCACCTCTATATTTTAGAGCTGTATTTCCTCAGATAAGCCCATCCCAATAGATTGGGGTCCATCTATACTTTCAGAGCTGTACATCTTAAAGTAAGCCCATACCAATAGACTGGGGTCCACTTCTACTTTAAGAGCTGTACTTCCTAAGGTAAGCTCATACCAATAGATTGGGGTCCACCTCTACTTACAGAGCTGTACTTCCTAAGGTAAGCCCATACCAATAGATTGGGGTCCACTTCTACTTTCAGAGCGGTACTTCCTAAGGTATGCCCATCCCAATAGAATGGGGTCCACCTCTATATTTTAGAGCTGTACTTCCTCAAGTAAGTCCACCCCAATAGATTGGGGTCCACCTCTACTTTCAGAGCTGTACATCCTAAGGTAAGCCCATACCAATAGATTGGGGTCCACCTCTACTTTCAGAGCTGTACATCCTAAGGTAAGCCCATACCAATAGATTGGGGTCCACCTCTACTTTCAGAGCTGTACATCCTAAGGTAAGCCCATACCAATAGATTGGGGTCCACCTCTACTTTCAGAGCTGTACTTCCTAAGGTAAGCCCATCCCAATAGATTGGGGTCCACCTCTACTTTCAGAGTTGTACATCCTAAGGTTAGCCTATACCAATAGATTGGGGTTCATCTGTACTTTCAGAGCTGTACTTCCTAAGGTATGCCCATCCCAATAGATTGGGGTCCACCTGAACTTTCAGAGCTGTACTTGTAAGCCCATACAAATAGATTGGGGTCCACCTCTTCTTTCAGAGCTGTACTGTCTAAGGTAAGCCCATACCAATAGATTGGGGTCCACCTCTACATTTAGAGCTGTACTTCCTAAGGTAAGGCCTTACCAATAGATTTGGGTCCACCTCTATTTTCAGAGCTGCACTTGCTAAGTTAAGCCCATACCAATAGATTGGGGTCCACCTCTACTTTCAGAGCTGTACATCCTAAGGTAAGCCCATACCAATAGACTGGGGTCCACCTCTACTTTCAGAGCTGTACATCCTAAGGTAAGCCCATACCAATAGATTGGGCTTCACCTCTACTTTCAGAGCTGTACTTTTTAAGGTAAGCCCATCCCAATAGATTGGGGTCCACCTCTACTATCAGAGCTGTACTTCCTAAGGTAAGCCCATCCCAATAGATTGGGGTCTACCTCTACTTTCAGAGCTGTACTTCCTAAGGTAAGCCCATCCCAGTAGATTGGGGTCCACCTCTACTTTCAGAGCTGTATTTCCTAAGGTAAGCCCATCAGGGCCGTCTTTAATATGATTTGGACCCTGGGCAAAACATTTTCTTGCCCCCCCCCCCATTTCAATTTTGCTCTTCATCCCAACATCTCAAAAAAACAGGTATCGGATCGAGTATTGAAACGTTTGCACGAGTACAAGTACTCATGCAAATGCTTGGTATTGCACCGATACCAATACTAGAATTGGTATCGGTGCAACCCTAATTATGACCTAAACCTGCAGTACTGCTTTAGGCCCGGTTCACATGTTCATTTGAATGGGCTGCAATGCCTGCGCTTCCAATATGCATGCATGCTGCATTTTAAAGATGCAGCGGCCTTTAAAACCATTCTGCTTTTGCACCATGTGACCCACCAACAGTTCCTGAACACACAAGCGCACTGTGTTTTTAAAAGCGTGGCTCACGCATCTAAAAATGTAGAAAATGTGCCAGTGCAGGAACTGCAGGATAAATTGCATGGTGCAAAATCAGAATGGTTTTAAAGGCCACTGCATTTTTAAAATGCAGCATGCATCTTTATTCAGCGGGAAGCGCAGGCATTGCAGCCCATTCAAATGAATAGGCTGCTGTGTGCCTGTGCAAACACGCATACATCATGTGTACATCATGTAACGTACGTAAACGAGGCCAGCATGCATGCACTTTTCACCTTCACCTGACCGGCTGACCTGTGTCCCTGACAGTGCACGCAGCATGGCAGCATGGGCCAGGCCATGGTGTGGTCTGGTGGCCTGGCCCATACTGCCATGCTGCCATGGCCGGTCAGGTCAGCCGGTCAGGTGAAGGTGAAAAGTTTTAAAAACCTAAAAAAAAATATAGTTATTGTGGGGTGATCTCTGATCATGGGGAGTGCCGAGTGGGACTAGGGAGCCAGCCAGGGGAGGAGAAAGACCTACCTACCTGGTGGTGGTCTCGGCTGGTCCTCTCCTCTTCCTGGCCAGCTCAGCTCTGATGGGCGCTGGGTACAATCGTCCTCCAGTCCACTGTCCACACTGCTGCCTGCAGTCTGCCTGTGTGTAGTGTGAACGTTAGGCAGGCCAACACACACTCCTCTCTGGTAGTGCAGTGACTGACCGCAATGAGACCATCTGTGACACCGGCGGCTCGGCTGTGTTCTTCTCTCTACACGGTGCCGCAACGGCGGTCCTCACCCAGGCAGCACGCACGCAAAGCCATGGGCGGTGTCAGAGCATCAGTGGAGCTCAAGGCCCCACCCGCCCGCTCAAGAATCCGCGGATGCGATTGGCGGTGACCGCCCGGTGCCACTGTAAGTGTATGAGACACACTGACTGGTTGAATGGGTCTGGATGACGTGGGTGGTGACTGGAGTGGTCCGTCCGCAGCATACATGAAGGTCTAATTTTAAACATTTAAGGGCAGCGCGCAGGCATAAGGGGCAGCTCTGCTTTGGGCCCCTAACAATGACAGGACCCTGGGCAGCTGCCCCTTTTGCCCTGCGGTAAAGACGGCCCTGAAGCCCATCCCAATAGATTGGGGTCCACCTCTACTTTCAGAGCTGTACTTCCTAAGGTAAGCCCATACTAATCGATTGGGGTCCATCTCTACTTACAGAGCTGTACTGCCTAAGGTAGGCACATACCAATAGATTGGGGTCCACCTCTACTTTCAGAGCTGTACTTCCTAAGGTAAGATCAACCCAACAGATTGGGGTCCACCTCTACTTTCAGAGCTGTACTGCCTAAGGTAGGCACATACCAATAGATTGGGGTCCACCTCTATTTACAGAGCTATACTTCATAAGGTAAGCTCAACCCAACATATTGGGGTCTATCTCTACTGTCAGAGCTGTACTTGTAAGCCCATCCCAATAGATTGGGGCCCACCTCTACTTACAGAGCTGTACTGCCTAAGGTAGGCACATACCAATAGATTGGGGTCCACCTCTATTTACAGAGCTATACTTCATAAGGTAAGCTCAACCCAACATATTGGGGTCTATCTCTACTGTCAGAGCTGTACTTGTAAGCCCATCCCAATAGATTGGGGCCCACCTCTACTTACAGAGCTGTACTGCCTAAGGTAGGCACATACCAATAGATTGGGGTCCACCTCTATTTACAGAGCTATACTTCATAAGGTAAGCTCAACCCAACATATTGGGGTCTATCTCTACTGTCAGAGCTGTACTTGTAAGCCCATCCCATTAGATTGGGGTCCACCTCTACTTACAGAGCTGTACATCCTAAGGTAAGCTATCCCAATAGATTGGGGTCCACCTCTACTTACAGAGCTGTACATCCTAAGGTAAGCTATCCCAATAGATTGGGGTCCACCTCTACTTACAGAGCTGTACATCCTAAGGTAGGCCCATGCCAAGTAGCTTGTGCATATTGGATTTAGGTTACTGGGTTCTTAGCAATGCTTTTCTACTCATTATATTTTTAAGGTAGTCTAGCCCAGCGTTTCTCAACTCCAGTCCTCAAGGCGCTCCAACAGGTCACATTTTCAGGCTCTCTGTTATTTTGCACAGGTGATTTGATCCGTTTCACTGCCTTAGTAATTACCACAGCCATTTCATGGCTTTTCAGGAGGGAAATCCTGAAAACATGACCTGTTGGGGCGCCTTGAGGACTGGAGTTGAGAAACACTGGTCTAGCCTATTAAGAATGTGGAGGCTGTAAAATTAAGCTTTCTGATTCATATAGCAATCTCTGTTTGGAAAAAATGTATCCTGCTTATTACAGGATTAGAATCTGCCGTTTGCAATGGGGTTTTATGGACAGATCAGCTAATTTGCTTAACACATTTACGTCCCTCTTAAAAAAAGCACCTTGAGCTGAGGAAAGACAAGGTTATCAGCACCACTCTATTCCCTGGTTATTATAGAATCCACTTCACTAAAAAAGCATTCTGGTGACAGCAATAAAGTGCTTTTAATTTGCACTTGTATTCATCTGAAATCAGTTAGTCCCTTTAAATTGAAAACACTCACTAAATGCTTTTCATTTGCATAATCTTTATCTAATTAAACATTCAGTCTGCCATGAAAGAAACTAATTATTTCTTTCTTTGACAGAGACAAATGCAACAAATGAGGCACACAATCTCGGAGATGTAACTTTTTATTCTGCTCAGCACTACCACTGCGCGGATAATATTTAAAATATCTTTAGAATGTCTGCACTTTTAACATAATTTGGAATTATTAATATAACCAGGAAAATAATGCAAGCTAGAAGTTTAGATTGTTTTTTCTTTCTCTTGCTGTTCTATAAAAACGCTAATAAAAATCCAACCACTCTGCCAACTGATAGAGCCAAGGTGATAAAGTCAGAGGCGTAACTAGGACCTTCCGGTGCAAGCAACCATGAAGGGCCTCCCCTAACCCAATGGTCCTGGAGCCTTTCCTCTGGTTCCAGGGCATACATCTTAAGTTTAATATGGTGTTCCCAATTATCAATTATCACGTAATGATCATAATAAATTAGATCCTTGGTTTTGCATGTCCATGGAATGCAGCAACTTGCCCAGTCACTGACAAGCCACATCCTGCCCTGAGACTACTATATAAGTATGTGAATGCAGCATTGGCATACAGGCAGCCCTCTGATAGGCAGTATACCCTCCACCCCGGAACACTGCCCCGAATAGACACCTAAGCACTGTTGGGCAGCCTCCTGACGAGGCCACAGACGGCAGGTTTGGCGATGCAGGAGAACATTGCGGATGATGGGCACCAGGGCTGGTGCAAGGTTTTTTGACACCCTAGGCGAAACCTCATTTTGCAGCCCCCCTTTGGCTCTGCGCCTGACTTGACCCCCTTTGCCCTGTCCATGTATACGATGGAGATGGCGGAGGTGGAGATTTTTGCAGCACCTCTCTACCTATTTCTTTAGCCGTGGTGCACATGCCCACACCTGTGCCTCTGGACCCAGCCTAAAGACAAATAATGGTGTACCGGCTCGCTTCCTTATGCCAGCCATGGTCCACAGGTATATAGACAGGCTGGGGTAGTATATGGACTGGCTGGAGTAGTATATGGACAGGCTGGGGTAGATAAGGACAGCCTGGGGTAGTATAGGGACCGGCTCGGGTAGTATATAGACAGGCTGGGGTAGTATATAGACAGGCTGGGGTAGTATATGGACAGGCTGGGGTAGTATATGGACAGGCTGGGGTAGTATATAGACAGGCTAGGGTAGTATATAAACAGGCTGGCGTAGTATATGGACAGGCTGGGGTAGTATACAGACAGGATACGGTAGTATATGGACTGGCTGGAGTAGTATATGGACAGGCTGGGGTAGATAAGGACAGTCTGGGGTAGTATAGGGACAGGCTGGGGTAGTATATAGACAGGCTGGGGTAGTATATAGACAGGCTGGGGTAGTATATAGATAGGCTGGGGTAGTATATAGACAGGCTGGGATAGTATATGGACAGGCCAGGGTAGTATATGGACAGGCTGGGGTAGTATATAGACAGGCTGGGGTAGTATATAGAAAAGCTGGGGTAGTATATAGACAGGCTGGGGTAGTATATGGTCAGGGGCTGGGCGGCAGTTCGCCCTAGGTGGCCGCCTACTCCGCCTAGTGGTAGAGCCGGCCCTGATGGGCACACACACACAGCCTTGCAGTGACTCCAATGGCCTCCAGCAGCAGAGAAAGAGCTAATGCGAGGGAACAGGGATGGGGTGACAGCGGGGAAATTACAGTACAAGAACCAATGCCCTGAATGGCTCTCCATGCAGCAGCTAAAAGCTGCGTAAGTAAGAAGAGAAGTGGCTTTCAGCTGCTGCATGGAGAGCCATTCAGGGCATCGGTTCTTGCAATTGCACCACCTGCTTTACCAATCACTTCCTCCTGTCCACAAATTGATTCCCCCTATGATACAGAAACCCTCCGGGAAAATGGGCTGGGTAGCAATTGCAACCTTTGCGGCTCTGTTTGTTTCACCACTGGTTAAAATCATCTGCATCAATATCATAGAAAGTATCCCAGGTATGTCTCTAGACCAGCCATCCTCAACCAGCGTCCCTCTAGAGCAGAGTTTCTCAACTATGGTTTCATGGAACCCTAGCATTATTCCAGAGTTTGCTGGGGTTCCTTGAGTAATGAACCATTTCCCACTGACACCAATGATCTTTAGATCTCTGCAAGGGGTAATGCTTTCCAATGACCACAAGTGTAAGGGACATTCTTCCCCCTGACCATCACACTTAATGCATAATAAGTTGTAGATATAGCAATTTTTAGGAGGGGCTCCCTGAGACCGTAAAGTTATTTAAAGTGTTCCTCTGTGTTAAAAAGTTTGAAAGAGCTTTTTATGGATTCCTTGAGAAATGAGCAATTTCTGACTCTTATCAAAGGTCTTTCCATGGTAAAAAGGTGGAAAGAGACTCCCCTAGACATTTAGGCACATACCCCGAAAGCTTCCCAGGTGAATCCTGGGAGATCTTTCTTGAACCCACGTTTGAGGTGAACGTGAACCTCATCCCTACTCACAAGGGCTCTTTTACCGGGACTCAAATTCCCAAAGACACTGCAAAATCTTGTGGAAAATCTTCCCAGAAGAGTAAAGGCTGGGAAGGGGGCAACACCATTTTAATTCCCTTGGCTCTCACCCAAGGTAGCGAGATGTAGGCAGGTTGCCTACAGAAATGTTGGGCAGTGGCTAGCCAAGGCTGGGGGAAAGTGTTAATGTTTGTGTGCTGTTTCAAGGCTTTTTGGATCCAGTCTATCCACCGGTGATATAAATAAGGACGAAGGTTCCAGATCCGGTAGTTGGCAGCCCACAGAAGAGGAAGATGGCATGATTGCTGTGGAGGAGGACTGCTGTGCCATGCAGTCTGTCCATCGGGGGGTCTCCCAGTCTTGGAGAAAGCCTAACATGGATTGCTAACTTGTGGAGGTATGCCTGGGCAGCCAAGTAAAGATAGCCAGGGACATTTTAATTTTATCGTTCACGTTGAACTGAATTGCCAAAACATCAAGCCTGGTCTGAAACTCTTTAAAGGGGTGCACGATTGTTTAGGTGTATGGAAGAATTAGGGTCAGAAAGCACATGTGGGGTATGAAGCAAAACCACTACAAAAAAGGTCTAGTCGGCAAGTCAAGCAGAAGGTGTAGTGTGGGGGTAACCAAGAACTATCGCAAGGTACATTGCAGCCAGTCCTGAAGTGTGGTATCTGGTATAGGTGATGGGTCCTCCAGTAGCGAGGGGGTTGGTAATCTGGCTCCCTTCCCAGTGGTCAGTCTCCTGTAGCAACCGGGACTGCACCCACGTTATGGAGCTCCCTAGCCTGGCAAGATGGTACGAGAAGGAAGGAGTTAACAAGTGCAAGCATGAGGTCCGCACTGTGTGCTTGGCGGGACCCCATTCTTTCACTGGTGAGGTGGTGGAGGTACGCTGGCCTGGGGGAGAGGGCACAGGCTCAGACGTGTCCCTCCTAAATGCAACATACACCAGCCAACAGTGTGAAGTGACACGGGACAGCACTTTCAGAGGAACTCTTTGCTTTTATTATTGCATACAGTGACACAGCTCAATTCTAAGTCAGGGAAGTGCCTTAAAGTGGTTGTAAACCTCAGACATGAAATATGAACAAAGCACATCCCTCCATAGTGTGTACTTGCCTCAATCAAGTGTCATTTCTTTCTGCTGCCTCCTTCCACTGCTATCAACATGAATCACTTCTGACAAGTTTTCCTGACACCAAGAGAGAAAAATGGTGACGGGGAGGGATCTCCAGCTGATTGACAGCCTCAGCTCTGTGTGCTGTGTGGAGGGAGGTGTGTCATTCCCTTACTCCAATCAGCTCTCAGAACTCTCATCACCGAGCTCTGCAGATTGTGACTTCAGCTCTCCGCCCCCTTTTTCTGAACACTCAGACAAGCTTATTAATTCAGCACTTTGAAGAGATGTAGAGTAGAGAATACTGCAGGTAAACAGGTACAACTTATGTAGGGGGATTTGTTTAATCTCTGCGTATCACCTGAGGATAATCCATTCACTGGGTATATGTGAGGGTTTACAACCATTTTAAAGTGGAACTTCACCCAAAAGGGGAAGTTCTGCTCCTCCTCCCCCTCCTTCTTCACACCTGGCACTTTTTTTAGGGGGGGGGGGGGGCTGGTACCTGGTATTGACAGGTACCCACTCCACCATTTCCAGTCAGACCGTTATTCCCCCCCCCAGCCTTCTGGGACAAGTCACAGGTCCCAGAAAACTGCGGGACCTTTCACGAAGTGTAACACGGCTCGTGCATGCGCATTTGGAAGCCACAAGGCTTCGCTGTCAGTTTCCCTTAGTTAAGATGAAGATTGAAGAATCGGCTCGGGTGAGGACTGCATTGGATCCTGGGACAGGTAGGTGCCTTTTTTTAAAAAAAAAAAATTGGGGGGGGGGGGGCAACCGGAGTTCCTCTTTAACCCCATCACGCTGACCGTACGCAAATATGCGGCCCCACAGGACTGGGCTTTTTTCCGTGGGGGCCGCATATCTCCCTTCTGTGCGGCGCTCTCCCAGCATGGAGACCGGGGTCTTACCGAGAGCCCTGGGCCCCGTTCTAACGATCAGGACCCGGAACGTCCAATTCCGGCTCCCCCGATTGCAGTGATAGCCTCTGATTGGCAGTCACAGTAATCCGTCACTGTGAAGCCCGCCCCCCCCCCGTGTTTTCTGTCTCTGTGAATGGACGAGAGAGATGCATTGTTTCATTCTCTGTCCTTGCAGAGATAGAAAAGAAAAAATGTGTGTAGAAAATAATATTAAAATAATAATAATTTAAATATAAATAAATAAACAAAATACCTCAAACAAGGCTTGATCTAGGCAGGGCCGTCTTTAATGCAGGGCAAAAGGGGCAGCTGCCCTGGGCCCAGTCACTGTTGTGGGGCCCAAAGCAGCTGCCCCTTGAGCCCACACTGTCCACAAATAGTTGATAAGTAGATTCAGGAGGGCCCAAGAAAATGTTTGCCCAGGGTCCAATCAATATTAAAGATGGCCCTGGATCTAGGTCAGCCCCAGGGTTAGTGCTGGGTCAAAGGTCGGGGTCAAAGGTCAGGGTCAGTATTTTTTTTTGGACAATATTTTCTTTTTAACCACTTCACCCCCAGAAGGATTTCCCACTGTAGGACCAGAGCACTTTTTGCGATTCGGCACTGCGTCGCTTTAACTGACAATTACGTGGTCGTGCGACGTTGTACCCAAACAAAATTTGCATCCTTTTTTTTCCCACAAACAGAGCTTTCTTTTGGTGGTATTTGATCACCTCTGCGTCATTTCTGATCACCGCTATCAACAAAATAAGAGCTTCAATTTTGCAAAAAAAAAAACAATATTTCTTACTTTTTGCTAAAATACAAATCCCCCAAAAAAATATAAAAAAATATAAAAAAACAAATTTATTAATCGGTTTTTGGCCGATTTAAATCGCGATTGGCGTTTATTGATTGGTTTGCGTAAAAGTTGCCGCGTTTACAAACCATTAGAATTCATCTCTGGCGTTTTTACATTTTTTTACTAGTAATGGCGGCGATCTGCAATTTTTATCGGGACTGCGACATTGCAGCGGCCATGTCGGACATTTTTGATACTTTTTTGGGATCAATGGTATTTATACAGCGATCAGAAATTTAAATGTCCACTGATTACTGTATAAATGTCATTGGCAGTGAAGGGGTTAACCTGCAGGGGAAGATCTAGGGGGTAACTGTGTTCCCTAGGCGTGTTCTAACTGTGAGGGGGCGGGGCTTCCAGGGGCACCAGAGATCTAACTGATCCCAGTGACAGGGATCAGTAGATCTCTTACATGCCGCCTGACAGAGTGGAGAACCGCCGTGTTTACTTCGGCGATTCCCCGTTCTTTCCCTCTAGCAGCTCATCGCGGCTCGCCGGCGGACATCTGGCGCGCTCTCGCCCCCTAGCTGCGCGGCTGCGAAACACCATTTATTTACAGCGATTCGCAGAATACACCCACACAGTAAAAAGGCAGTGCGCGGTCGGGAAGTGGTTAAATAGTATCAGTGTCGGTCAGTGTCAGTTTGTTAGGTGGGATAAAAAAAAAAAGCAAAATGCGCGCTATTGTTTCTGGGCTGTACCACGGGTACAAACAACAACTAACATACACATAGGGGGTATCGCTGCAATCGTCAGGAGCGGGAGAATTTAGTTTTGGTTGTTCTTTGGTGGTAGGTTATGGTAGTAGCAAGAAATATAAAGTTAGATGTCAAAAAAAGAAAGTTTTTTTTTTTTTCTTTTACTCAGATAATAAAAAGATCAGGAGATATCCATAACAATTTACCACCGAATGAAAGCCCAATTTGTCCTGAAAAAAACGCGGTATATTCCACCTGGATGCACAAAGCAGTTGGAATGATATGTAAAGCCTCGTATACACGGGACGACGATCGTATACAACAGGAAGTACTAACGACCGTTGTATACGATATCGATCATTCGTATGCGCGATTAGAACAGCCGACATGCAACGGTCGTACAACGGGAGTTGTATGAGCAAACTAGAAAACTTGGTCGTACCAACAAGCGGTCATACGACCGTTGTATCGTGTGTACAGAGCAGTTGGTACAACAAAGTTGTATTGTGCAAAACACGCATGCTCAGAAGTCAGGAACGGCCGGGCGCTAATTACATGCACCTGAACGTTCTTTCTGCGGTCGTACGATCGTGTAGTGCAGTCAGTATGCAAGTTACATTATCCAACATACGATTTAAGACGATCGTAAGTACGATCGTCGTCCCGTGTGTACGAGGCTTAAGGTTTCACTAGCACATGTCAAAGTTGCAAAATTGTGCTTAGGCATTAAGATTTGTTCTACTCTTAGGCACGAAGGGGTTAATATTGGTTTCTCACATCTCGGACATTAATGAGCACGTGCACGGCAAAAGGTAGCACGTGCACGGCAAAACCCTCCCAAGTGCAATGGCCCCGCCCATGGGTTTGTACGGTGTGAAGATTCCGGTGAGAGTTTTGTACATTAGAAATGGGGTTTTTAAATAATAATTCAAGACCTTTCATAAAACCCAGAGGAGCACCATAAAGCTTCTCTTTAATGGACATCCCTTTGCCATCAAGTCATTGCGAATTTTAACACTCTACAGATTTGCTGTATGGGATTTGTAACAAGCCCCCCCCCCCCCATGGTTTCTTTATAGCGCACACCACTGTGAGCTCTTATAACTTTACTGCCTGCAAAACCAGACAGCTCATTCCGGTCACAGATGTGAGAAAAGCACTGAGACCTGGAAAAATGCTTCAAGGTGGAGTCCACCAACGGTCATACATGAGCCTTTCATGCTATCAGGGAACTTGGGTCTACAGGTTAGTTTCTTGACAACTCAATGACACCATAAATCAGCCTTTCTCAACCTTTTCAACACAGAGGAACCCTTGAAATAATTCTCCGGTCTCGGGGAACCCCTGCTAAAAATCTACAACTCATGATACATTAGTCACGCAGGGGTAGGGAACCTGCGGCTCTCCAGCTGTTGTAGAACTACATTTCCCATGAGGCATTGCAAGGCTGATGGATACAATTACTCCCAAAAACATGATGGGAAATGTAGTTCTGCAACAGCTGGAGAGCCGCAGGTTCCCTACTAATGATTAGTGTGATGGTCAATGGGAAGAATGCTCCTCACACTTGTGGTCAATGGGAAGAATGCTCCTCACACTTGTGGTCAATGGGAAGAATGCTCCTCACACTTGTGGTCAATGGGAAGAATGCTCCTTACACTTGTGGTCAATGGGAAGAATGCTCCTTACACTTGTGGTCATTGGGAAGAATGCTCCTTACACTTGTGGTCATTGGGAAGAATTACCCCCTTACAGATAGCTAAAAAGATCAATGGTGTCATTGGGAATTTATCTGAGAGGTAGAAATTGACCATTGCTCAAGGAACCCCTAGCAACCTCTGGAGGAACCCTAGGGCTCCATGGAACCCTGGTTGAGAAACCCTGTCATAAATTGATTGACTGTGACCACCAGTGGTGTATTTTGGTTTTGTGCTGCCCTAGGCAAGACTAAAAATGGGCCCCCATCTAAAGTTGTCAAACCCCAGCTGCTTTAAAATTGCGCACACCCGTGCAACGGTGACAAATGACGTAAATTCTACTATCCATAGGCCACACTTTAAAAGCCTTTACAGGTTTCCACCAGTGGCGGCCACTCCATAAGGGGCACACGGGCGCCGTCCGCCCCATGCATGATCTACATACAGGGCGCCAGACTATGGATTCCAATGGGGGGGGGGTGTATTTTTTTGAAGCACATTATTAGAGCCAGAGGCTCTAATAGGCTTTAAAACAGGGTGGGCTTGGGGTGCCCTGATCCCACTCTGTTGCGTGAATATTCGCTATTCTGCCTCATTCTCCTCCCGGTCAATCAGCCCCTATTGGCCGGGGAGTCTTAGGACTCCCCGGCCAATCGTGTCTCAGGACACACTTTGGGTTTCTTTTCGGCCGGAAGTAGAATGTGTGCTTGCCGGAGCGACCCCGACTCTTCCTTCTCCCTGCCTCACAAGGTAGGGGGGGGATGATGATCGCCGCCTCCTGTGTCTCCTGGGGGAATTTCGGATAATCTCGGAGACCGAGATTATTACACGAAGTTTTTTTA
>BLSH010305603.1:85422-102366 GCA_018402905.1 Glandirana rugosa | reverse complement strand
CTCCTACAATCTGCAGTTTTCACCTGCTGCTATAGCTGCACACACACCTATCCAGCACCATGCTGTGTGTGCGTGAACATCAGGGGGTGGAGAGTTGGTATTAGCCTGGGCACAGCAGGAAGGGAGCCAGGGATTGGTCACTTTACTTTACCAGGGGTCTTCAGTACCCTGAGGTCCTGTTTCATGTGCTGTCCATCTGAATCCTCCAGAGAAATATTGAAAGTAACAGTGACATGATCCTGGGTCGGCACAGGCAGCTACAAAGGCAGCACACAGTGCACTCTGCTGCCGTGGAGACCATGGAGGCGGAGCTCGAACTGCCGAGGACTCACAGGGAAGACTGTCAGGCAGAGAGAAGAGAGAGGAGACGGGAGAGTAACCAGCAACAGCTGCGAGCAGAGAGACAGACACACTGCACTGCAGAGGTAGAACACAGAAGCGGCTGCCTGTAGCCGCACCGCACAGCTCCCAAGCCCGTCCATTCAGTACACTGATAGATAGCTGTCATCAGTGTCATGCCGTCGTTTGTGGCACCACCATAGTGCAGGCAGGCCTGGGGCCCCAAGCTCACATGGGGCCCCCGGGCTCTGCCCAGGAGGGCCCGCTCAGTAAGACGGCCCTGCACTCACGCACATGCGCGCGGGAGCCGCCAGTCACAGTGTCAGTCGAGAAATGGCAGAGAGGCTGTTTCTTCACTGCGCATGTGCCGAAATGACGTTGGCACATGCAGAACACTGCATATCTCCTGAACCGTGCAGGTTTGGGAGATATGCAGGGTACCTACAGGTAAGCCTTATTCTAGGCTTACCTGTAGGTTAAAGTGGTTGTCACAGGTTGACCTCCACTTTAACCATTTCCCGCCTGGCGCATAGACAAATGACGTCCGGGCGGGTGGTTCATTATCCTGACTGGACGTCTATTGAGGTCCTCAGGATAATCCACGATCGCACGCCGCTGGGAGTGCGCATCGCGGCGATCGGTGGTGCCGTGGGTCAGTCTGACCCACCGCATTACCGACCGAGGTAAAAGGCTTCGATCCAAAGCCTTTTACCATGTGATCAGCCGTGACCAATCACGGCTGATCACAGTGTAAATAGGAAGAGCCGTTTATCGGCTCTTCCTATGGGCACTGTGCCCATGTATGATGCCTGCCAGTGCCATCCCTAACAGTGCTTGTTGCACCAGTGCCCACCACTGCCACCTATAAGTGCCCACCTGTGCCACCTATCAGTGCCCACCTGTGCCACCTAAAAGTGCCCACCTGTGCCACCTAAAAGTTCTTACCTGTGCCACCTAAAAGTGCCACCTATCAGTGCCCATCAGTGCCCAGCGCCACTTATCAGTGCCGCCTCTGAGTGTCCATCAGTGCCGCATATCAGTGCCACGTATCAGTGCCCGTCAGTGTTGCTTGTCAGTGCCGCATAATCAGTGCAACCTTATCAGTGCCACCTCATCAGTGCCAATCTGTACTGCCTCAGTGCCCATCAGTGTAGCCTCATCAGTGCCCATCAGTGTAGCCACATCAGTGCTCGTCAGTGAAGGAGAAAATGTACTTTATACAAACTTTTGTGACAGAAACAAAGAAAATCTTTTTTTTTCTTTAAAATTTTCGGGTTTTTTTTTATAGCGCAAAAAATAAAAACTGCAGGGGTGATCAAATACCACCAAAAGAAAGCTCTATTTGTGGGAACAAAATGATAAAAACTTTGTTTGGGTACAACGTCGCACGACCGCGCAATTCTCATTCAAATCGCAACAGCACTGAAAGCTGAAAATTGGTGTGGGCTGGAAGTGTTCTAAGTGCCTTGTATTGAAGTGGTTAACCACTTCAGCCCCGAAAGGATTTTCCCCCTTCCTGACCAGAGCACTTTTTGAGATTCAGCACTGCGTCGCTTTAACTGACAATTGCACGGTCGTGTGAGGTTGTACCCAAACAAAATGTATGTCCTTTTTTCCCACAAATAGAGCTTTCTTTTGGTGGTATTTGATCACCTCTGCGGTTTTTATTTTTTGCGCTATAAACAAAAAAAAGCGACAATTTTGAAAAAAAAAAAACAATATTTTTTACTTCTTGCTATAATACACATCCAAAGAAAAATATATAAAAAAAAATGTATTCATCAGTTTAGGCCAATATATTCTGCTACATATTTTTGGTAAAAAAAAATTGCAATAAGCGTATATTGATTGGTTTGTGCAAAAGTTATAGCCTCCACAAACTATGAGAATTGATTTAATTTCTTTTTACTAGTAATGGCGGCGATCTGCGATTTTTATCGGGGCTGCGATATTGCGGCGGACATATTGGACATTTTTGACACTTTTTGGGACCACTGACATTCATACAGTGATCAGAGCTATAAATAGCCACTGATTACTGTATAAATGTCACTGGCAGGGAAGGGGTTAACCCTAGGGGGTGATCAAAGGGTTAAATGTATTCCCTGTCAGTGTGTTCTAACTGTGTGGGGGCTGGGATGACTGGGGGAGGAGAGAGATTGCTGCTCCCATATACAGGGAACATACGATCACTCTCCTCTCCCCTGTCAGAATGGGGATCCGCTTGTTTACATTCACGGATCCCCGTTCTGTCACTGCCGGGGAGCGATCGCAGGTGGCCGGCGGACATTGAGGTTTCGCCCCACCCGCTGATTGGCTCCCCTGCTAGCCAGTGAGCACATCCACAATACACGCTCCCACTGTCAGGTGACGCCGATTCGCGCAGGAGAGCCATGTTATCACCGTCAAGCCACGGCGGGCGGTCGGCAACTGGTTAAAACAACCCCTGGTTGTGCTACCATAAAGGTATTTTGTCCAGATTCTGTTTTTTAGAAGTTGGCAACAGTCTCTGTTTCTCAACTATGCTTCTCCTTTAACACACTATCACATGACCTTCTGACAGAGAGTCAAAACGGCTATTTCAATGCACACATTACAGAGATATGGTCCACTGTTTTCACCATCAGAAAACCCACCCTAAGAAATGCCGTGCAACCATCTCCTGGAGAGCATGTAGACTGGAAGTGGCTGCAAAGAAGCTGCAGGACAGGAGCAGTGCTGAGATGTACAAAATAATGATCCAGCCCAGCACAGCAGAACATGCAAACTGGAGCCCTGCATTTCAGGATATTTGGTTACTTTTCCTTTACTGTTAATAGAATGGATGTTATTTGTGCAAGCAAATGTATATATGTCTGCTGCATTTTGCTACTTTATGATATGTTGGTGGGACTGCTGCGTACTCTGTGTTCTGAGGAAGTTCTTATGACGAAATGCGTTGAGACAGATGTGATGCCTGATGTTGTGGGAACCCGGAACCTGTAAGTATAGGGATGATGTATGTATGGTGGTGTATGCCCTAATAGGAGTGCAGCATATAAATAAAAGCATTACATAACATGCAAGTAACGTTATTTTACTTTATTTTATTTTTTATATTAATTTTTTTTTAAACGTCAACACAACTTTATTGTGATACAAACAGACATCAATAATACCGTTAGAATTGTTATTAGATCAGCATAAATCATGGTTACAATGGATGTCAGTTAGGCATATCCGCTTTCCAATGTGAAGAGTCCGAATTACATTGTTTAGCATTTAATAAAAGTGCAGAACTCAGTACCTCTTTTATGAGTAATATATAGTTTCCCCCTTATTTTACGGTGTAGGAGACACTATAGGTCAAGTCTTATGTATTGGTGCAATAAAGGAATATAAACCAATGAAAGAGTGTTTTGTTTTCCTTGTCAAAGACACGCCTCTGGGGCTTGTGTCCATCTATTCCAGATTTTCATTTATTTCATTGTTAAGTGAAAGCAATTTTTACCAGAAACATTTTAATGCCATGATAAATGTAACAAATCACATGTTTTTTAATAAACGTCATGCCTTTAAAACAAATGAAAAAGTATTTTTTTGGAAATACAATTTTTGGAAGACATGCTCTCCTCTTCCCCCACCTAGAAACGCAATATGTATTTCAGCAATTCTAAGAATAGGTTGCTAAAAACACAAACAAAAGTGGGACAAATGTATTTTCACTACGTTTAACTGAATTTGAAAGGGCTGTATGGTAATTTGAAACGTATAATAAACCCACAAGGGAGGAAAACTGGGGAAGATTTGTGAGACTGTGCGATACCAGGCAAAAGAGAAAGACGTTTTCTCCCCTTGCGGGTTTATTATAGATACCCATTTACACTACGGTTTAGGAACACAGCATTGCTGGTAATTTGAAAACTTTTTTTAAACATTTTTTAAAATGTTTACTGCTATTATGCAAAATGTTATTTCTACAAGAAAATGTATACCTGTCTGCAAGAAACATTTTGTTTCATACAGTGTTCAAGTCCACCACCTTGTGGTGTGTTGGGGGATTGCTGTTAAGAGTACAAAGATTATAAATATTACTCATAACTCATCTCCATTTAGCCTCACTAATATGGTTTAAAGCAGGAGTCTCCAAACTTTCAAAATAAAGGACCAGTTTACTGTCCTTCAGACTTTAGGGGGCCTGGACCATGGCCATTGGGAATAGACAAGGTCCTGACATCAGTGAGAAAAAACAATGCCCCGTCACAAGAATTGTGTCCCATTATTGGTGTCATTGGGAGAAATTGTGTCCTATCATTGGTGTCATTAGGAGGAATTGTGCCCCGTCATTGATGCCATTGGGGGAAATTGTGCCCTTTCACTGGTGTCAGTGGGGAAGATTATGCCCCATTGTTGGTATCAGTAGATGAAATAGTGCTCCAAGGGCCGATTAAAAGCAAACAAAGGGCTGCATCTGGCTGGTCCGGGCCACAGTTTTCAGACCACTGCTCTAAAAGTTTAAATCTAACTTCATAGTCATGGTAGATACATGAATGTTTTTATTTGTTAATGTAATGCAAAAGTCATATTCAGTAGTTTTAAATTTGTAGCTTTCATTAAAACAACTCCCGGTGGTGCTACCATAGAGTTTTTTTGTCCAGATTCTGTTTTTTATAGGTTGGCAACACTCTGTCCCTCTATGCACCTCCTTTGACACACTATCACATGACCTTCTGACAGAGACTCAAAACAGCCATTTCAATGCACACATTACAGAGATATGGTCCGCTGGTGTCACCATCAGAAAACTCACCCTAAGAAATGCGGTGCAACCATCTCCTGAAGAGCATGTAGACTGGAAGTGGCTGCAAAGAAGCTGCAGGACAGGAGCAGTGCTGAGATGTACAAAATGATTATCCAGCCCTGCACAACAGAACATGCAAACTGGAGCCCTGCAATTCTGGATATTTGGTTACTTTGCTTTACTTTTCCTTTACTGTTAATAGAATGGATGTTATATGTGCAAGCAAATGTATATGTGCATGGGCGTCCGCAGAACTTTTTTCATGGGAGGGGGGCATCATTTTAAGGTCACCCATGCTCTGCCCCTTTTCGACAATGTCATTATCACATTATCACAGTCAGAGACTGCAGACATAGTAAATGAGATGGTCAGAGACTGCAGACATGGCACAGGAGACGGTCAGAGACTGCTGACATGGTACAGGAGACGGTCAGAGACTGCAGACATGGTACAGGAGACGGTCAGAGACTGCGGACATAGTACAGGAGACGGTCAAAAACTTCGGACATAGTAAAGGAGACGATCAGAGACTGCATACACGGCTAAGGAAAATAAGGACCTAGTGGGGCAGAGGAACGAAGGAACATTCAGAGCTGTATCTTGAATAGACTATCTGTGTGCTTATCTACCCTCTCCGACACAAATTTTAGTTAATATTACCTCATGTGTCAGGAAAACTTCTCAGAAATGACCCTGCTGATAACAGAGGAAGGAAGCACCAGAGAGAAATGACACTTAGAGCTTTGGAGAGAGACAAGTAAACACTACAGATATACAGTGAGTACTCCCCTCACATTTTTGTAAATATTTTATTATATCTTTTCATGTGACAACAGTGAAGAAATAACACTTTGCTACAATATAAAGTAGTCAGTGTGCAGCTTGTATAACTGTGTAAAGTTGCTGTCCCCCTCAAAATAACTCAACACACAGCCATTAATGTCTAAACTGCTGGCAACAAAAGTGAGTACACCCCTAAGTGAAAATGTCCAAATTGGGCCCAATTAGCCATTCTCCCTTCCCGGTGTCATGTGAATCGTTAGTGTTACAAGGTCTCAGGTGCGAATGGGGAGCAGGTGTGTTAAATTTGGCGTTATCACTCTCACTCTCTCATACTGGTCACTGGAAGTTCAACATGGCACCCCATGGCAAAGAACTGAGGATCTGAAAAAAAAAATTGTTGCTCTACATAAAGTTGGCCTAGGCTGTAAGAAGATTGCCAAGACCCTGAAACTGAGCTGCAGCACAGTTTGAGGGGACAGAAAATTTACACTGTTATACAAGCTGTACACTCACTACTTTACATTGTAGCAAAGTGTAATTTCTTCAGTGTTGTCACATGAAAAGAAGTACATGAGGGGTGTACTCACTTTTGTGAGATACTGTACCTTAGAACGAAGCCCCCAATGCCCGACTCAGTCAGCGCTCAGGGAGCTGACATGATGTCCATGTTCTTTCTTCTGGGTCTGCGGCTCCAGCGCTGTGAGTGGCCGGAGCCATAAGACGTCACTCCTGTGCATGCGCGCTGGAGTTCTTCATTCTGGCAAGGAGCTCCGATTTTTACAATCCTGAAACATGTGGTTTAACTCTTTCGCCGCCGGGTCCATACGTTGTACGAACCTGACAGCGGGGGGTGGGGGGGTATTACACACAATCCAGTTTATTCAGCCTCCGGGATTGTGTGTGAAACTGACAGGCAGACTCCTGACTGTCGGGTGAGAGTATTGGTCACTTCTGGGTCAAACTGAATAGCTCAATAAAGATAACCTGTCACCAAAAAAACATCACATGGGGAATTTTTGTCCTCTATGTGATGAAAAAAATATATATAAGTAAAAAAAAAATTTTTTTGCAAAAAAATAAAGTTACTCCCAAGTACATAAAATCCCCCCCCCCCAAAATGTAAATGCATGCGTCGGGGCGCCTATGCGTGACAACGTCAATTGCGATACACGTGTTATTTATCGCCGCCCACGCCGGAGTGAGTGCAATAATTCTAACACAAGACCTCCTCCGTAACACTATACCTATCGGGGGCCTTTGAAGTGTCGCCTATAGAAAATATAGGGTACTGAAGTTTGACGCCATTTCACGGGCGCACAAAAATTTAGGGTTTGGCATGTCAGGTATCTATTTACTCAATGCAACCTCGTCCTTTATATTTTACCAAACATTTGGGTAATTTATTGCATTGGTTTGCCCTAAAATTCACGTTCGTGTGCTTCTTACTGAAATTTTGCAGTAATATCGTGTGACATAAAAAATTGGAACTACCACTATTTTAATTTTCTAGGGTATCTGCTTTCAGAAAATATATAATATTTGTGGATTTTGTGTAATCTTCAGGCCTAAAATCATGTTTCAACCAGTTGCCGACCGCCTCGCGTACATTTACTGCTGCAAAGTGGCAGCTGTATGCAGCTCGCCGTTTATAAACGGTGCTCGCGCCCCCCGATGCGGGCACAATGATCAGATTCGCTTCAGAACCGATCAATCTACAGGCACAGACCAATGAATTTTGGTATGTACCTGCTGATCGGTCCTGGCGAATGAAATGCCTCCTCTGCCTGTGTAGTGTAAACACAGGCAGATAAAGTGATGTCACCCTCCCTCCTGGAGTCTTTTTCCTTTCCAGTGAGGGAGAGAAGACATCTAAAACCTGAGTGCACCAACAGTCCACTAACACCAGTACACAAAGGCACACTTTTCACCCCCCTGATTCCCCCCCTCCCCAGTTAACCCCTTCACTCCTGTCACTGTGTCACTGAGTGCAGCGATCAGATCTTTCACTGATCACTGTACTTGTGTCACTTGTGACACTAATCAGTGTTAGGGTAGTTAGTAGTAGGCCTAGATTAGTATAAATACCCCCTTACCCCCCCCAATAAAGGTTTTAACCCCTTGATTGCTCCATATCACCTGTGATCAATGTATAAGTGTCACGGGTGATGCTACTTAGTTCGTTTTTCCATCAGATTACCCGCTGTTTATTAAATATATATACACCTTATATAGGTTTTAACCCCCTGATCGCCCGGTGGTGACATTAGTTAGGTTTTAGCGTGTGTTAGGGTCAGCGTCAATCCCCGGAAGGGTCAGATTAGTCAGGTACTCTGACACGCACACACATACACTAGATAGGTCAGTTAGTAGTATATTATCTGAACAGATCAATATCTGTGATCTGATCTAGATTAGCATCCCCAGTAGATTACTGTTCTAAAAACATGTGGCGTTAGCGCACCCGCTAGAGTTAGAGCACCTGCGTTTAGCTCCTCCGCCCAGCCCAGCCCAGCCCACCCAAGTGCAGTATCTCATAGATCACTGACACTTACAAAACACAACACACATACCTGCAGTGTTCGCAGAGTTCACGCCCGATCCCTGTGAACGCTGACAGTGATTTTGGTAGCGATTTGAAGCAGGCTCTGACAACCAGGTGCGCTTTTTTGCCTGTGAGTCACAATAGTGTACCTATAAATTTAGATCCCAAAATGTCCAATCAGACGTACACTAGTGAAGAGGCCTACGCGTTGCTGAGCAGGACAGATGAGAGCGATGGGGAAGCCTCACTGTCAGATTCAGGCTCAGTATAGGAACTGATAGACAGCAACGGCACCCTGACAGATAAGCTCTGACGATGGAGTTGTGGTCCCTGCTAAGGTCAGGCGTACCCGACCCCGTTCTGCTGCTGTTGGGGTGCAAAAACCGCAAGGCTCTCGTATGGAGCAGAGAGACAGTACTAGCGCCACTGCTCCTTCTGGTGAACTGGCAAGCGCCAGCGGCCTAGTACACCCTGGTCGTACAACCAGCACTGCAAGTAACACTTGGTGACGTAGCGAGTCCCATAAGTGCAGTTCAAGCTGGTGTGGCTAGCACAAGTAATGTCCCGCAGCCACAAAGAAGACAAATTCAGGCCCACAGAGCCCATAGTGCCCTTCCCCCTAAATATGCTAGTGCCTGTACTTCCCCCATTCACTGGCCAACCCGGCATTACGGTGCAAACAGTTGATTTTAAGGCCATTGGTTTTTATTCACTGTTTTTCACCAAAGATCTCTATAGATCTATTGTGGACCAAAGCAATTTGTATGCTGGCCAATTCACACCACTAATCCCCAATTGTCACTTTCCAGAGAATGGAAACCACTTTTGGTTTCTGAATTTAAAACCTTTCTGGGCCTTTCCCTCCTCATGGGCATAACAAAAAAATTTGAGTTGCGGTCATATTCGTCCACTGTCCCAATTCACCATATGCCCATGTTCTCTACTTCCATGACCAGGGCATGATACGATCAGATCTTGCTTTTTCTTGCACCTCAACGACATTGAATTCTGTCGTTCTCGGAGTGACCCTGGATTTGATCGGCTCCACAAAATTCAGCCCCTTGTAAACCACTTCAACCAACAATTCACAGCCTTGTTTATTCCCGATCAAGTTGTCTGTGTAGACGAGTCCCTATTTAGGTTATCTGCCCATCTTGCTTTCAAACAGTACCTCCCCAACAAGCATGCCAAATACGGGGCCAAGATGTATAAGCTCTCTGACAGGGCCACAGGCTATACATATAGTTTTATGGTTTACGAGGGAAAAGATAGCCACGTGGAGCCCCCCGACTGCCCGGACTACATGGGGAGCGCTGACAAGATTGTGTGGGACTTCGTGTCACCCTTATCCTGAAAGGGGTACCAGAGCCCTTCTGTTTCTAGATGGTGCTGCACCCCAACTTCTCAATCCAAATGCAGTGAGCCTGCAAGAGCGGCATTTTCTGTATGCCGTTCCTGGTACCCCAACCAACCGAGCACCCAAAAAGAGATGTTGTGTCTGCAGACGGCACGGATACCGGGGTGACACCCGTTTTTGTTTGTCCCTCTTGTCCTGGCCAGCCTGGTCTTTGCTTTGGTGACTTTTTCCAGTGCTCCCATACACTAGTTGAGTATTAGCGTTGGTTAGCACTACACAGGCATAGGGCACACTGTCACAGGGGCTCCAAAGATGTCACCGCATTTTGAGAGACCCTAACCTGGAACCATAATTGTTGAATTGGGTGGATTGTCCCTATGCTGCGGTATATATTTTTAGAACGGCACTATGTCAATCATTAGAAGTGGGTGGCTATAGGGTGGTTTTCTAATGGTGGGCATACTCACCGATTGATTCTTTTTTTCATTTAACCCACCGGCTGCATAAAAAAAGAGCATTACAACATATGCCCAACAAGGACCAGTGACATACTAGTATGTTGATGGTCTTTGAGTGGTTTTCTCAGGCTCTTCTGTCCCAATGGGGAACGCGAGAATGCAGCCACTGGTTGTGCCAGCTGACCATAGAGCTAATCGAAGACTAGAATGGCTCCAATCATCTCTATGGCCTAAGAAACCCGAGGCTACGACCATTTCATGACTTCAGTTTCGCCGGATATAAACAGCACCATTGGGAATTTGGGAAAGCATCTTATCACAAAGATCTTGGTGTGGTAAGATGCTTTAAGGGCTGAGGAGACTTCAAGAGTCTAATAGACCCCACATTTCAAAATAAAAATATATGCGACACTACCTATTTTTATCATAGAGCATATTTAAATTCGTAACTGGTAATGATAAAAATGATTAAAAACATGAAAGGGACAGTGTAAAAATAAAATAAAAAGCAAAATGAATAACTAAAAAAAAAAAATGCACCCCTGTCCCCCCCGTGCACGCACGCAAAGATGAACGCAAGCGTTGGCCTTGTGTTATATGTAAACAGCAATTACACCATGTATGTGAGGCATCACCACGAATCTCAGATTGAGAGCAGTAATTCTAGCAGTAGACTTCCTCTGTAAATCTAAAGGGGTAACCTGTAAAAGCTTTTAAAGGCTTTTTAAAAATGTATTTAGTTTGTCGCCTCTGCACGGGTATGCGTAATTTTTAAAGCAAATCATGTTTGGTGTCTATGCACTCAGCATGAGATCATCTTTTATATTTCACCAAACAATATAGTGTGTTTTTGTGCATTAAAATTCAAAAAAGTGTTTTTTTCCTCAAAAATTGCGTTTGAAAAACTGCTGCGCAAATACTTTGTAAAAAAAAAATTTGCAACACCCACCATTTTAATCTGTAGGGCCTCTTCTTTAAAAAATATATAATGTTTAATGTTCAAATAATTTTCTAGCAAAAAAATTTATTTTTTCATGTGAACAAACAAAAAGTGTCAGAAAAGACTTGGTGGTTCAAGTGGTTAGAAGAGTGGGTGATGTTAGGCATAAAATGCCAGGACAGTTCTAAACCCTCCCAAATGACCCCATTTTGGAAAGTAGACACCCCAGGCTCTTTGTGGAGAGGCATGTTGAGTCCATGGAATATTTTATTTTTTTGTCACAAGTAATTGAATAATGACAAAAAAAAAAAAATACACAAAGTTGTCACTGAAATTATATATCGCTCACACGTGCCATAGGTATATGTGGCATTACACCCCAAAATACATTCTGCTGCTTCTCCTGAGTGCAGGGATACCCCATATGTGAGACTTTGCCAGTCTAGCTGCGTACGGGACCCCGAAAACCAATCACCTCCTTCAGGATTTCTAAGGGCGAAAATTGCTGATTTTACTACTCACTACCTATCACAGTTTCAGAGGCCATGAAATGCTCAGATTGCAAAAGAAAAACCAACCCACAAATGACCCCATTTTGGAAAGTAGACACCACGAGCTATCTGCTGAGAGGCATGTTGAGTCCATGGAATATTTTATATTTTGCCACAAGTTTCGTGAAAATTAATTTTTTTTTTTTTTTACACAACGTTGTCACTAAATCATATATTGCTCACACATGCCATGGGTATATGTGGAATTACACCCCAAAATACATTCTGCTGCTTCTCCTTAATACAGAGATACCCTGTGTGTGAGACTTTTTGGGAGCCTATCCGTGTACAGAACCCCAAAAACCAATCACCGTCTTCAGGCTGTCTAAGGGCGTAAAATGGTGATTTTACTCCTCACTACCTATCACGGTTTTTGGAGGCCCTGAAATGTCAAGGTAGCACAAGAGCCCCCCAAATTACCCCATTTTGGAGGGGTTGCTATCTGAGTATTTCATGGCCTCCAAAACTGTGATAGGTAGTATGGGGTGAAAGATAAGTTTATGCCCTTACAAATCATGAAGGGGGTGATTGGTTTTCGGGGTCCTGTACGCAGCTAGACTGCCAAAAAGTCTCACACATGGGGTATCCCGTACTCAGGAGAAGCAGCAGAATGTATTTTGGGGTGTAATTCCACATATACCCATGGCATGTGTGAGCAATATATCATTTCAATTACAACTTTGTGTAATTTTTTTTTTTTTTGCCATTTTTCAATCAATTGTGACAAAAATATAAAATATTCCATGGACGCAACATGCCTCTCAGCAAATAGCTTGGGGTGTCTACTTTCCAACATGGGGTCATTTGTTTTTTTTTTGCTATCTGGCCATTTCATGGCCTCCAAAAGTGTGATAGGTAGTGTGGGGTAAAAGCATACGTTTACGCCCTTAGAAATCCTGAAGGTGGTGATTGGTTTTTGGGGTTCTCTAAGTGGATAGGCTCCCAAAAAGTCTCACACATGGGGTATCCCCGTACTCAGGAGAAGCAGCAGAATGTATTTTGGGTTGTAATGCCACATATACCCATGCCATGTGTGAGCAATATATCATTTCAGTGACAACTTTGCAAATTTTTTTTTGTCATTTTCAGTTACTTGTGACAAAAAATAAAATATTCAATGGGTTCAACGTGCCTCTCAGCAAATAGCTTGGGGTGTCTACTTTTCAAAATGGGATAATTTGGGGGGGGGGGGTTGTACTACCCTTCCATTATAGCACCTCAGGAAAAAGGATAGGCAGTCATAAAATAAAAGCTGTGTAAATTCCAGAAAATGTACCCTAGTTTGTAGATGCTATAACTTTTGCACACACCAATAAATGTATGCTTATTGAATTTTTCTTTTACCTGAGACATGTGGCTGAATACAGTTTGGCAAAAACGTATGACTAAAGTTGAGTTTATTGTATATTTTTAATAACAAAAACTTGAAAATATTTTTTTCTACAAATGTTTGGTCTTTTTTTGTTTATATTGCAAAAAATAAAAGCCAAAGGTGATAAAATACCACCAAAAGGAAGCTCTATTTGTGGAAAAAAAAGGACGCAAATTTTGTTTGGGTATAGCATCGCATGACCGCGCAATAACCAGTTAAAGTAGCGCAGTGCCAAACTGTAAAAAATTCTCTGGTCATTAAAGGGGTAAATCCTTCTGGGGCTGAAGTGGTTAAACGTGTGCAAAAAAACCGCAAAAACATCTCTGGCAACGAAAGGGCTAATGTACCATATTGTGCCTAAACCTTAATCAATTGTCTTGAAACTTTGCACAACCTAAGTTCCCAACTTCCCAAACCCATCCTAGAGGTTTTATGTATTTTGGCTTTCCTCAAGGCGAACTAGGAACATTATTAAAGTGGTTGTTAACCCACCAATGTAACTTTACACCATCCTCTATGGTTATGTATGTAATGGCCCCCTATGACTGTGCTTTATAAAAATGCTGTATATACCTTGTTTACAAAGCGCTGATCGGCACTCATTGACTCGCCGCCTCTCTCTGCCTGGCAGATGCAGCGGGCGGGGTCGAGGATCCGCCGCTCAGGTCAGTCAGTAGGGGAGGAGGAGAGAGGCGGCCCCACCCACTGCATCTGTCAGGCTGAGAGAGGAGAGATGCGGTGGGATAATGAGCGCCGATCAGCGCTCTGTAAACAAGGTATATACAGCACTATTTTTATAAAGCTTAGTCACAGGGACACTTTACAGTAAAAAAAAAAAACAGAGGATTGTATTAAAAATAAACAGAAATTTGAGCAGCAGGACGGGAGGGGGTGGCACGGACACGGCACGGACACGGAGTTCACAGGCAGGGAGGAGAGGGGGGAGAGGATGGAGGAGAGCACACAGGAGACACAGAGCTGTGGCTGATGGTGGCACGTATACTGACCATGGTGTCAGGGCTCAGCAGCCCTGATATATTGGGGTCAGCGTACAGAGGGGAGGGTAGAAACTGGCAGGATCAGACCGGTATTACAGGTGATATAGGGGGCCAAATTACACATCTGTCAGGGACCGGTGTGACCAGAAATGTGTGGACTGCAACATAGTGTACCAAATGCAGGTAATATGTAAATAATATGACTTATTATAAGATAAATAAATAACAAAGAAAACGCACCTACAATATAGTAAATAGTGAAATACAACCAATGAGTAAACCAACAGTGAACATACAATAAAAGACAGACTAAATCAAATATGTACAGAGTTAGGAATAAGCAAATTGTAATCGTACCAAGCCAGGGTCATACACGGGAGATAAGCAGTGGAGAGCTGGGAACAAGACGGGACAGGGAAAGGGAACCAGGAGACGGACTGAGCAGGTAGAAAGGGATCAGGCTCCAGGATCAGGTTCAAAGTCCAGAAACAAGAGACTGGAAACAGGCTTCAGGAATACAGGTCAGGGGCACAAGGAGAAAATACCAAGGCAAACTAAAACAGCATTCCCCAAGTTTAAATATACCTCCTGCAATCAGCATGAGGTGATGCCTGATTGCAGGGGATGATGTCAGCTCCTGACTGACGAGAGACACCTGCTGGTGGACACTGGAACTGCAGCCTAAAGATCTTGGAACACAGCGCCACCAGCAGGTGAAAACTCTCCGGACCATCAGCCTCCGACTGCTGAGAGACTCCCGCTGGTGGACACCGGAACTGCAGCCCATAGATCTGGGAGCTACAGCGCCACCAGCAGGTGAAACCTTTCCTGACAGTACTCCCCCTCGAAGGAGCGACCTCTGGATGCTCCAACCAGCCATAGCTGAAATAGTCCCAAAAAAAAATGTCTTGTAAGCCCAAGGAGTACCGGGTTCCAAATAAGAAGCCTTACTGCCGAGATCCAAAAACAATCTAGGTGTTCCTCCGCCTGGGTCTGGTAACTGGCTAGGTACCCCATCGCTGGGGCTAGGCAACTGGCTAGGTATCCTGTTGGCCTGATTCTTAGGGGCAGGGAACATTTGATCCCTCACAACAGTAGGCATCCCAATGCTGGGGTACCATGGGTCATTCGCAAACCTAGCCCTGGGGTCATGTGACCCTATACTATCCACACGCAAAATACGCGCCAATCTCAGACATCAAGGTCTTAAATAGACTCTGCCTGACCTAAGATGGCTTCCAGAGTCACATGGGCGGCCAGCATCCAACCAGATCGCTGCCCCAGTGACCCAAGAAACCATAAGGGAACCATGTTCCTCTCGATTTCCCTCTGCAATGCCACTGTGGTTGAGTGCCACCTGCAGTGCAGCAAAAAAACTGCACCTGCCTACAAACTCATTAAAGAATCAAGATTGGTGCTATTTAATTACCACTGGGTTTTATATTTTCTTTAATAATAAAAGTAAAATAAGTAATTTTTTTTCTTCACTGATGTGCACTGACGAGGCTGCACTGATGGGCACTGATGGGCACTGATAAGGCTGTACTGATGAAGCAGCACTGACAGGCACTGATGAGGCTGCGCTGATGAGGTGGCAACGATAGGCAGCACTGATCTGCACTGATGGGGCTGCACCAATAATCAGTGCCCTGATTATCAGTGTAAAGAATGTACTCACTGTGTCCTGTCAGCCTTGTTGGTTATTGGCTCTCCATTCCTCACACAAAGGCAGCATGTAAGGAAAGGACTGCCGACAACTTGAAAATCTGTTTACATGTGACCAACTGTGATTGGACACAGCTGATCACATGGTAAAGGACACGGTGGTCACAGAGCATGCTCCATGGACGCACTTCCAGAACTGGAGAGCTGAGCCTTTGTTGTTTCTGAAGATGCTACCTGCCTGGATGTCATGTTGACCCTCTAGCTGCAGTGCTTTGACACAGGGCAAGTTAGCGCATCAAGAAGTCCTCTCTAAAGCCAAACTCCAGATCTACTTTTTTTAGCTTTGGGTAGACATGGCAAAAAAAAACACCTATGTTAAATTTCCATTGCTGTCTGTGGCTTTGTTGGAGTTGGAGAGATATCACTTTACCTTCTGTCCCTCTGACAATCTGTGACAGTGGGGCAAAAAATTAGGGCAATGGCTGTCCCCTAGGCAGGGACTCATAGACTAAGAAATACCCCAATCAAGTTTTGAATGTTTGACAAGTTTCCTAAAGTGGTTTGTCGTACCCTGTCGCTGCAGAGACTTCCAATCACTTTGTTTTCCAATAGGAAGTAAGAGAAAATGTTCTCAATATGAATGCAAACTGACAGGTTGGATACCTTCTCACTCTGTCCAAACATTTTTGGCTGGAGTTGGGCTTGAAGCATTTGTAACATAAGGCCAACAATGTATTTGCGCTTTTCTGTCAGGACATTTTCCCACAGACAGAGGCTGGCATGGCACCAAGCAACTAAAATAGATTTATCATAAATTTTCACTTAACCACTTAAGGACCGGAAGGATTTCCAGCTTTAGGACCGGAGCCCTTTTTGCGATTCAGCGCTGCGTCGCTTTAACTGACAATTGTGCGGTCGTGCGACGTTGTACCCAAACGAAATTTGCGTCGACTTAGCGTTTTTCCCGAGGCCAGGATTTCGACCTTTAGGAAGGCCAGGAATTCACCAATTCACTTTTAAATACTATTTAGATAAAATCAACGAACCACGGTACGGTCGGAGACAGACACCCTTTTACAGGACTGTCTTTTCGCGTTTATGTAACAACCGGAATACAATGTTTACGAAGTTCGGGTTGAGGTCGGTTTTTACAAACCTG